>JANFOE010000986.1:100000-102500 GCA_025667525.1 Glebionis coronaria | reverse complement strand
ACAACATTCGGTTCTCGAGCCTAAATGGTGCCTTCCCTTGTCTGCCTTTCCAACCCCTACCACCCCCCTATATATACTTTAAGCAAAAAAACTTAAGTGACAGGAACAGACATTAAATTTTTGAGGAATCATACTTTTTTTTCCAAGTCGCTACGGCGTGCGAGAGACCATCGGGACGAGTTTACGGCAGGCCGAGGAACTGAAGTCGCAGTCCTACGGCGTGCCTTGGAATCGTCTGGAACCAACCAAGTCGTTACGGCGTGCGAGTAAGCATCGGGAATGGTTTACGACGTCCGAGGATCCTCGATCAACCAAGTCGTTACGATGTGCAAAGATCGATCGGGGCAGGATTACGTTGTGCAAGGATCCTCGATCGGGCCAGGTTTACGATGTGCGAGCATCGTTAATCAGTTCAGGTCTACGACGGGCCGAGGAACCTTGATCGGTTCCGATCTCGCTTCTTAGGATAGCCTATATCGAACCTCGTACATTCTGGCCATCCTTCCCCCATTTGGGCACCAAGGGAACGAGTGACCATGGTACCCCCTATATATACTTTAAGCAAAAAAACTTAAGTGACAGGAACAGACATTAATTTTTTGAGGAATCATACTTTTTCATCCAAGTCGCTACGACGTGCGAGAGACCATCGGGATGAGTTTACGGCAAGCCGAGGAACGGTAGTCGCAAGCCTACGTCGTGCCTAAAATCATCGTTAACCAACCAAGTCTTTTACGATGTGCAACGAATCATCGGGAAACTTCGGAATCCCTCGGAATCGCCCGGACAGGCCTACGTCGTGCCTAAAATCATCGTTAACCAACCAAGTCTTTTACGATGTGCAACGAATCATCGGGAAACTTCGGAATCCCTCGGAATCGCCCGGACAGGCCTACGTCGTGCCTAAAATCATCGTTAACCAACCAAGTCTTTTACGATGTGCAACGAATCATCGGGAAACTTCGGAATCCCTCGGAATCGCCCGGACAGGCCTACGTCGTGCCTAAAATCATCGTTAACCAACCAAGTCTTTTACGATGTGCAACGAATCATCGGGAAACTTCGGAATCCCTCGGAATCGCCCGGACAGGCCTACGTCGTGCCTAAAATCATCGTTAACCAACCAAGTCTTTTACGATGTGCAACGAATCATCGGGAAACTTCGGAATCCCTCGGAATCGCCCGGACAGGCCTACGTCGTGCCTAAAATCATCGTTAACCAACCAAGTCTTTTACGATGTGCAACGAATCATCGGGAAACTTCGGAATCCCTCGGAATCGCCCGGACAGGCCTACGTCGTGCCTAAAATCATCGTTAACCAACCAAGTCTTTTACGATGTGCAACGAATCATCGGGAAACTTCGGAATCCCTCGGAATCGCCCGGACAGGCCTACGTCGTGCCTAAAATCATCGTTAACCAACCAAGTCTTTTACGATGTGCAACGAATCATCGGGAAACTTCGGAATCCCTCGGAATCGCCCGGACAGGCCTACGTCGTGCCTAAAATCATCGTTAACCAACCAAGTCTTTTACGATGTGCAACGAATCATCGGGAAACTTCGGAATCCCTCGGAATCGCCCGGACAGGCCTACGTCGTGCCTAAAATCATCGTTAACCAACCAAGTCTTTTACGATGTGCAACGAATCATCGGGAAACTTCGGAATCCCTCGGAATCGCCCGGACAGGCCTACGTCGTGCCTAAAATCATCGTTAACCAACCAAGTCTTTTACGATGTGCAACGAATCATCGGGAAACTTCGGAATCCCTCGGAATCGCCCGGACAGGCCTACGTCGTGCCTAAAATCATCGTTAACCAACCAAGTCTTTTACGATGTGCAACGAATCATCGGGAAACTTCGGAATCCCTCGGAATCGCCCGGACAGGCCTACGTCGTGCCTAAAATCATCGTTAACCAACCAAGTCTTTTACGATGTGCAACGAATCATCGGGAAACTTCGGAATCCCTCGGAATCGCCCGGACAGGCCTACGTCGTGCCTAAAATCATCGTTAACCAACCAAGTCTTTTACGATGTGCAACGAATCATCGGGAAACTTCGGAATCCCTCGGAATCGCCCGGACAGGCCTACGTCGTGCCTAAAATCATCGTTAACCAACCAAGTCTTTTACGATGTGCAACGAATCATCGGGAAACTTCGGAATCCCTCGGAATCGCCCGGACAGGCCTACGTCGTGCCTAAAATCATCGTTAACCAACCAAGTCTTTTACGATGTGCAACGAATCATCGGGAAACTTCGGAATCCCTCGGAATCGCCCGGACAGGCCTACGTCGTGCCTAAAATCATCGTTAACCAACCAAGTCTTTTACGATGTGCAACGAATCATCGGGAAACTTCGGAATCCCTCGGAATCGCCCGGACAGGCCTACGTCGTGCCTAAAATCATCGTTAACCAACCAAGTCTTTTACGATGTGCAACGAATCATCGGGAAACTTCGGAATCCCTCGGAATCGCCCGGACAGGCCTACGTCG
>JANFOE010000986.1:87500-90000 GCA_025667525.1 Glebionis coronaria | reverse complement strand
ACGAATCATCGGGAAACTTCGGAATCCCTCGGAATCGCCCGGACAGGCCTACGTCGTGCCTAAAATCATCGTTAACCAACCAAGTCTTTTACGATGTGCAACGAATCATCGGGAAACTTCGGAATCCCTCGGAATCGCCCGGACAGGCCTACGTCGTGCCTAAAATCATCGTTAACCAACCAAGTCTTTTACGATGTGCAACGAATCATCGGGAAACTTCGGAATCCCTCGGAATCGCCCGGACAGGCCTACGTCGTGCCTAAAATCATCGTTAACCAACCAAGTCTTTTACGATGTGCAACGAATCATCGGGAAACTTCGGAATCCCTCGGAATCGCCCGGACAGGCCTACGTCGTGCCTAAAATCATCGTTAACCAACCAAGTCTTTTACGATGTGCAACGAATCATCGGGAAACTTCGGAATCCCTCGGAATCGCCCGGACAGGCCTACGTCGTGCCTAAAATCATCGTTAACCAACCAAGTCTTTTACGATGTGCAACGAATCATCGGGAAACTTCGGAATCCCTCGGAATCGCCCGGACAGGCCTACGTCGTGCCTAAAATCATCGTTAACCAACCAAGTCTTTTACGATGTGCAACGAATCATCGGGAAACTTCGGAATCCCTCGGAATCGCCCGGACAGGCCTACGTCGTGCCTAAAATCATCGTTAACCAACCAAGTCTTTTACGATGTGCAACGAATCATCGGGAAACTTCGGAATCCCTCGGAATCGCCCGGACAGGCCTACGTCGTGCCTAAAATCATCGTTAACCAACCAAGTCTTTTACGATGTGCAACGAATCATCGGGAAACTTCGGAATCCCTCGGAATCGCCCGGACAGGCCTACGTCGTGCCTAAAATCATCGTTAACCAACCAAGTCTTTTACGATGTGCAACGAATCATCGGGAAACTTCGGAATCCCTCGGAATCGCCCGGACAGGCCTACGTCGTGCCTAAAATCATCGTTAACCAACCAAGTCTTTTACGATGTGCAACGAATCATCGGGAAACTTCGGAATCCCTCGGAATCGCCCGGACAGGCCTACGTCGTGCCTAAAATCATCGTTAACCAACCAAGTCTTTTACGATGTGCAACGAATCATCGGGAAACTTCGGAATCCCTCGGAATCGCCCGGACAGGCCTACGTCGTGCCTAAAATCATCGTTAACCAACCAAGTCTTTTACGATGTGCAACGAATCATCGGGAAACTTCGGAATCCCTCGGAATCGCCCGGACAGGCCTACGTCGTGCCTAAAATCATCGTTAACCAACCAAGTCTTTTACGATGTGCAACGAATCATCGGGAAACTTCGGAATCCCTCGGAATCGCCCGGACAGGCCTACGTCGTGCCTAAAATCATCGTTAACCAACCAAGTCTTTTACGATGTGCAACGAATCATCGGGAAACTTCGGAATCCCTCGGAATCGCCCGGACAGGCCTACGTCGTGCCTAAAATCATCGTTAACCAACCAAGTCTTTTACGATGTGCAACGAATCATCGGGAAACTTCGGAATCCCTCGGAATCGCCCGGACAGGCCTACGTCGTGCCTAAAATCATCGTTAACCAACCAAGTCTTTTACGATGTGCAACGAATCATCGGGAAACTTCGGAATCCCTCGGAATCGCCCGGACAGGCCTACGTCGTGCCTAAAATCATCGTTAACCAACCAAGTCTTTTACGATGTGCAACGAATCATCGGGAAACTTCGGAATCCCTCGGAATCGCCCGGACAGGCCTACGTCGTGCCTAAAATCATCGTTAACCAACCAAGTCTTTTACGATGTGCAACGAATCATCGGGAAACTTCGGAATCCCTCGGAATCGCCCGGACAGGCCTACGTCGTGCCTAAAATCATCGTTAACCAACCAAGTCTTTTACGATGTGCAACGAATCATCGGGAAACTTCGGAATCCCTCGGAATCGCCCGGACAGGCCTACGTCGTGCCTAAAATCATCGTTAACCAACCAAGTCTTTTACGATGTGCAACGAATCATCGGGAAACTTCGGAATCCCTCGGAATCGCCCGGACAGGCCTACGTCGTGCCTAAAATCATCGTTAACCAACCAAGTCTTTTACGATGTGCAACGAATCATCGGGAAACTTCGGAATCCCTCGGAATCGCCCGGACAGGCCTACGTCGTGCCTAAAATCATCGTTAACCAACCAAGTCTTTTACGATGTGCAACGAATCATCGGGAAACTTCGGAATCCCTCGGAATCGCCCGGACAGGCCTACGTCGTGCCTAAAATCATCGTTAACCAACCAAGTCTTTTACGATGTGCAACGAATCATCGGGAAACTTCGGAATCCCTCGGAATCGCCCGGACAGGCCTACGTCGTGCCTAAAATCATCGTTAACCAACCAAGTCTTTTACGATGTGCAACGAATCATCGGGAAACTTCGGAATCCCTCGGAATCGCCCGGACAGGCCTACGTCGTGCCTAAAATCATCGTTAACCAACCAAGTCTTTTACGATGTGCA
>JANFOE010000986.1:77500-80000 GCA_025667525.1 Glebionis coronaria | reverse complement strand
GAAGTTTCCCGATGATTCGTTGCACATCGTAAAAGACTTGGTTGGTTAACGATGATTTTAGGCACGACGTAGGCCTGTCCGGGCGATTCCGAGGGATTCCGAAGTTTCCCGATGATTCGTTGCACATCGTAAAAGACTTGGTTGGTTAACGATGATTTTAGGCACGACGTAGGCCTGTCCGGGCGATTCCGAGGGATTCCGAAGTTTCCCGATGATTCGTTGCACATCGTAAAAGACTTGGTTGGTTAACGATGATTTTAGGCACGACGTAGGCCTGTCCGGGCGATTCCGAGGGATTCCGAAGTTTCCCGATGATTCGTTGCACATCGTAAAAGACTTGGTTGGTTAACGATGATTTTAGGCACGACGTAGGCCTGTCCGGGCGATTCCGAGGGATTCCGAAGTTTCCCGATGATTCGTTGCACATCGTAAAAGACTTGGTTGGTTAACGATGATTTTAGGCACGACGTAGGCCTGTCCGGGCGATTCCGAGGGATTCCGAAGTTTCCCGATGATTCGTTGCACATCGTAAAAGACTTGGTTGGTTAACGATGATTTTAGGCACGACGTAGGCCTGTCCGGGCGATTCCGAGGGATTCCGAAGTTTCCCGATGATTCGTTGCACATCGTAAAAGACTTGGTTGGTTAACGATGATTTTAGGCACGACGTAGGCCTGTCCGGGCGATTCCGAGGGATTCCGAAGTTTCCCGATGATTCGTTGCACATCGTAAAAGACTTGGTTGGTTAACGATGATTTTAGGCACGACGTAGGCCTGTCCGGGCGATTCCGAGGGATTCCGAAGTTTCCCGATGATTCGTTGCACATCGTAAAAGACTTGGTTGGTTAACGATGATTTTAGGCACGACGTAGGCCTGTCCGGGCGATTCCGAGGGATTCCGAAGTTTCCCGATGATTCGTTGCACATCGTAAAAGACTTGGTTGGTTAACGATGATTTTAGGCACGACGTAGGCCTGTCCGGGCGATTCCGAGGGATTCCGAAGTTTCCCGATGATTCGTTGCACATCGTAAAAGACTTGGTTGGTTAACGATGATTTTAGGCACGACGTAGGCCTGTCCGGGCGATTCCGAGGGATTCCGAAGTTTCCCGATGATTCGTTGCACATCGTAAAAGACTTGGTTGGTTAACGATGATTTTAGGCACGACGTAGGCCTGTCCGGGCGATTCCGAGGGATTCCGAAGTTTCCCGATGATTCGTTGCACATCGTAAAAGACTTGGTTGGTTAACGATGATTTTAGGCACGACGTAGGCCTGTCCGGGCGATTCCGAGGGATTCCGAAGTTTCCCGATGATTCGTTGCACATCGTAAAAGACTTGGTTGGTTAACGATGATTTTAGGCACGACGTAGGCCTGTCCGGGCGATTCCGAGGGATTCCGAAGTTTCCCGATGATTCGTTGCACATCGTAAAAGACTTGGTTGGTTAACGATGATTTTAGGCACGACGTAGGCCTGTCCGGGCGATTCCGAGGGATTCCGAAGTTTCCCGATGATTCGTTGCACATCGTAAAAGACTTGGTTGGTTAACGATGATTTTAGGCACGACGTAGGCCTGTCCGGGCGATTCCGAGGGATTCCGAAGTTTCCCGATGATTCGTTGCACATCGTAAAAGACTTGGTTGGTTAACGATGATTTTAGGCACGACGTAGGCTTGCGACTACCGTTCCTCGGCTTGCCGTAAACTCATCCCGATGGTCTCTCGCACGTCGTAGCGACTTGGATGAAAAAGTATGATTCCTCAAAAAATTAATGTCTGTTCCTGTCACTTAAGTTTTTTTGCTTAAAGTATATATAGGGGGTACCATGGTCACTCGTTCCCTTGGTGCCCAAATGGGGGAAGGATGGCCAGAATGTACGAGGTTCGATATAGGCTATCCTAAGAAGCGAGATCGGAACCGATCAAGGTTCCTCGGCCCGTCGTAGACCTGAACTGATTAACGATGCTCGCACATCGTAAACCTGGCCCGATCGAGGATCCTTGCACAACGTAATCCTGCCCCGATCGATCTTTGCACATCGTAACGACTTGGTTGATCGAGGATCCTCGGACGTCGTAAACCATTCCCGATGCTTACTCGCACGCCGTAACGACTTGGTTGGTTCCAGACGATTCCAAGGCACGCCGTAGGACTGCGACTTCAGTTCCTCGGCCTGCCGTAAACTCGTCCCGATGGTCTCTCGCACGCCGTAGCGACTTGGAAAAAAAAGTATGATTCCTCAAAAATTTAATGTCTGTTCCTGTCACTTAAGTTTTTTTGCTTAAAGTATATATAGGGGGGTGGTAGGGGTTGGAAAGGCAGACAAGGGAAGGCACCATTTAGGCTCGAGAACCGAATGTTGTGTGCTCCGAACTTAATGTTGATCGCAACTCCGCCCCTTTAGTTGGTGTTGGCCGCGTAAGGCACCAACCGGGCTTGATAAGACAATCAAGCTTGCCGATGACCGGGTAGCTATCGTAGACTTTTAAAAAATCTACG
>JANFOE010000986.1:55000-57500 GCA_025667525.1 Glebionis coronaria | reverse complement strand
CCGAGGGATTCCGAAGTTTCCCGATGATTCGTTGCACATCGTAAAAGACTTGGTTGGTTAACGATGATTTTAGGCACGACGTAGGCCTGTCCGGGCGATTCCGAGGGATTCCGAAGTTTCCCGATGATTCGTTGCACATCGTAAAAGACTTGGTTGGTTAACGATGATTTTAGGCACGACGTAGGCCTGTCCGGGCGATTCCGAGGGATTCCGAAGTTTCCCGATGATTCGTTGCACATCGTAAAAGACTTGGTTGGTTAACGATGATTTTAGGCACGACGTAGGCCTGTCCGGGCGATTCCGAGGGATTCCGAAGTTTCCCGATGATTCGTTGCACATCGTAAAAGACTTGGTTGGTTAACGATGATTTTAGGCACGACGTAGGCCTGTCCGGGCGATTCCGAGGGATTCCGAAGTTTCCCGATGATTCGTTGCACATCGTAAAAGACTTGGTTGGTTAACGATGATTTTAGGCACGACGTAGGCCTGTCCGGGCGATTCCGAGGGATTCCGAAGTTTCCCGATGATTCGTTGCACATCGTAAAAGACTTGGTTGGTTAACGATGATTTTAGGCACGACGTAGGCCTGTCCGGGCGATTCCGAGGGATTCCGAAGTTTCCCGATGATTCGTTGCACATCGTAAAAGACTTGGTTGGTTAACGATGATTTTAGGCACGACGTAGGCCTGTCCGGGCGATTCCGAGGGATTCCGAAGTTTCCCGATGATTCGTTGCACATCGTAAAAGACTTGGTTGGTTAACGATGATTTTAGGCACGACGTAGGCCTGTCCGGGCGATTCCGAGGGATTCCGAAGTTTCCCGATGATTCGTTGCACATCGTAAAAGACTTGGTTGGTTAACGATGATTTTAGGCACGACGTAGGCCTGTCCGGGCGATTCCGAGGGATTCCGAAGTTTCCCGATGATTCGTTGCACATCGTAAAAGACTTGGTTGGTTAACGATGATTTTAGGCACGACGTAGGCCTGTCCGGGCGATTCCGAGGGATTCCGAAGTTTCCCGATGATTCGTTGCACATCGTAAAAGACTTGGTTGGTTAACGATGATTTTAGGCACGACGTAGGCCTGTCCGGGCGATTCCGAGGGATTCCGAAGTTTCCCGATGATTCGTTGCACATCGTAAAAGACTTGGTTGGTTAACGATGATTTTAGGCACGACGTAGGCCTGTCCGGGCGATTCCGAGGGATTCCGAAGTTTCCCGATGATTCGTTGCACATCGTAAAAGACTTGGTTGGTTAACGATGATTTTAGGCACGACGTAGGCCTGTCCGGGCGATTCCGAGGGATTCCGAAGTTTCCCGATGATTCGTTGCACATCGTAAAAGACTTGGTTGGTTAACGATGATTTTAGGCACGACGTAGGCCTGTCCGGGCGATTCCGAGGGATTCCGAAGTTTCCCGATGATTCGTTGCACATCGTAAAAGACTTGGTTGGTTAACGATGATTTTAGGCACGACGTAGGCCTGTCCGGGCGATTCCGAGGGATTCCGAAGTTTCCCGATGATTCGTTGCACATCGTAAAAGACTTGGTTGGTTAACGATGATTTTAGGCACGACGTAGGCCTGTCCGGGCGATTCCGAGGGATTCCGAAGTTTCCCGATGATTCGTTGCACATCGTAAAAGACTTGGTTGGTTAACGATGATTTTAGGCACGACGTAGGCCTGTCCGGGCGATTCCGAGGGATTCCGAAGTTTCCCGATGATTCGTTGCACATCGTAAAAGACTTGGTTGGTTAACGATGATTTTAGGCACGACGTAGGCCTGTCCGGGCGATTCCGAGGGATTCCGAAGTTTCCCGATGATTCGTTGCACATCGTAAAAGACTTGGTTGGTTAACGATGATTTTAGGCACGACGTAGGCCTGTCCGGGCGATTCCGAGGGATTCCGAAGTTTCCCGATGATTCGTTGCACATCGTAAAAGACTTGGTTGGTTAACGATGATTTTAGGCACGACGTAGGCCTGTCCGGGCGATTCCGAGGGATTCCGAAGTTTCCCGATGATTCGTTGCACATCGTAAAAGACTTGGTTGGTTAACGATGATTTTAGGCACGACGTAGGCCTGTCCGGGCGATTCCGAGGGATTCCGAAGTTTCCCGATGATTCGTTGCACATCGTAAAAGACTTGGTTGGTTAACGATGATTTTAGGCACGACGTAGGCCTGTCCGGGCGATTCCGAGGGATTCCGAAGTTTCCCGATGATTCGTTGCACATCGTAAAAGACTTGGTTGGTTAACGATGATTTTAGGCACGACGTAGGCCTGTCCGGGCGATTCCGAGGGATTCCGAAGTTTCCCGATGATTCGTTGCACATCGTAAAAGACTTGGTTGGTTAACGATGATTTTAGGCACGACGTAGGCCTGTCCGGGCGATTCCGAGGGATTCCGAAGTTTCCCGATGATTCGTTGCACATCGTAAAAGACTTGGTTGGTTAACGATGATTTTAGGCACGACGTAGGCCTGTCCGGGCGATT
>JANFOE010000986.1:42500-45000 GCA_025667525.1 Glebionis coronaria | reverse complement strand
AAGACTTGGTTGGTTAACGATGATTTTAGGCACGACGTAGGCCTGTCCGGGCGATTCCGAGGGATTCCGAAGTTTCCCGATGATTCGTTGCACATCGTAAAAGACTTGGTTGGTTAACGATGATTTTAGGCACGACGTAGGCCTGTCCGGGCGATTCCGAGGGATTCCGAAGTTTCCCGATGATTCGTTGCACATCGTAAAAGACTTGGTTGGTTAACGATGATTTTAGGCACGACGTAGGCCTGTCCGGGCGATTCCGAGGGATTCCGAAGTTTCCCGATGATTCGTTGCACATCGTAAAAGACTTGGTTGGTTAACGATGATTTTAGGCACGACGTAGGCCTGTCCGGGCGATTCCGAGGGATTCCGAAGTTTCCCGATGATTCGTTGCACATCGTAAAAGACTTGGTTGGTTAACGATGATTTTAGGCACGACGTAGGCCTGTCCGGGCGATTCCGAGGGATTCCGAAGTTTCCCGATGATTCGTTGCACATCGTAAAAGACTTGGTTGGTTAACGATGATTTTAGGCACGACGTAGGCCTGTCCGGGCGATTCCGAGGGATTCCGAAGTTTCCCGATGATTCGTTGCACATCGTAAAAGACTTGGTTGGTTAACGATGATTTTAGGCACGACGTAGGCCTGTCCGGGCGATTCCGAGGGATTCCGAAGTTTCCCGATGATTCGTTGCACATCGTAAAAGACTTGGTTGGTTAACGATGATTTTAGGCACGACGTAGGCCTGTCCGGGCGATTCCGAGGGATTCCGAAGTTTCCCGATGATTCGTTGCACATCGTAAAAGACTTGGTTGGTTAACGATGATTTTAGGCACGACGTAGGCCTGTCCGGGCGATTCCGAGGGATTCCGAAGTTTCCCGATGATTCGTTGCACATCGTAAAAGACTTGGTTGGTTAACGATGATTTTAGGCACGACGTAGGCCTGTCCGGGCGATTCCGAGGGATTCCGAAGTTTCCCGATGATTCGTTGCACATCGTAAAAGACTTGGTTGGTTAACGATGATTTTAGGCACGACGTAGGCCTGTCCGGGCGATTCCGAGGGATTCCGAAGTTTCCCGATGATTCGTTGCACATCGTAAAAGACTTGGTTGGTTAACGATGATTTTAGGCACGACGTAGGCCTGTCCGGGCGATTCCGAGGGATTCCGAAGTTTCCCGATGATTCGTTGCACATCGTAAAAGACTTGGTTGGTTAACGATGATTTTAGGCACGACGTAGGCCTGTCCGGGCGATTCCGAGGGATTCCGAAGTTTCCCGATGATTCGTTGCACATCGTAAAAGACTTGGTTGGTTAACGATGATTTTAGGCACGACGTAGGCCTGTCCGGGCGATTCCGAGGGATTCCGAAGTTTCCCGATGATTCGTTGCACATCGTAAAAGACTTGGTTGGTTAACGATGATTTTAGGCACGACGTAGGCCTGTCCGGGCGATTCCGAGGGATTCCGAAGTTTCCCGATGATTCGTTGCACATCGTAAAAGACTTGGTTGGTTAACGATGATTTTAGGCACGACGTAGGCCTGTCCGGGCGATTCCGAGGGATTCCGAAGTTTCCCGATGATTCGTTGCACATCGTAAAAGACTTGGTTGGTTAACGATGATTTTAGGCACGACGTAGGCTTGCGACTACCGTTCCTCGGCTTGCCGTAAACTCATCCCGATGGTCTCTCGCACGTCGTAGCGACTTGGATGAAAAAGTATGATTCCTCAAAAAATTAATGTCTGTTCCTGTCACTTAAGTTTTTTTGCTTAAAGTATATATAGGGGGTACCATGGTCACTCGTTCCCTTGGTGCCCAAATGGGGGAAGGATGGCCAGAATGTACGAGGTTCGATATAGGCTATCCTAAGAAGCGAGATCGGAACCGATCAAGGTTCCTCGGCCCGTCGTAGACCTGAACTGATTAACGATGCTCGCACATCGTAAACCTGGCCCGATCGAGGATCCTTGCACAACGTAATCCTGCCCCGATCGATCTTTGCACATCGTAACGACTTGGTTGATCGAGGATCCTCGGACGTCGTAAACCATTCCCGATGCTTACTCGCACGCCGTAACGACTTGGTTGGTTCCAGACGATTCCAAGGCACGCCGTAGGACTGCGACTTCAGTTCCTCGGCCTGCCGTAAACTCGTCCCGATGGTCTCTCGCACGCCGTAGCGACTTGGAAAAAAAAGTATGATTCCTCAAAAATTTAATGTCTGTTCCTGTCACTTAAGTTTTTTTGCTTAAAGTATATATAGGGGGGTGGTAGGGGTTGGAAAGGCAGACAAGGGAAGGCACCATTTAGGCTCGAGAACCGAATGTTGTGTGCTCCGAACTTAATGTTGATCGCAACTCCGCCCCTTTAGTTGGTGTTGGCCGCGTAAGGCACCAACCGGGCTTGATAAGACAATCAAGCTTGCCGATGACCGGGTAGCTATCGTAGACTTTTAAAAAATCTACGATAGGTACTCGTTCATCAATTTACGTGGGACG
>JANFOE010000986.1:20000-22500 GCA_025667525.1 Glebionis coronaria | reverse complement strand
TGCACATCGTAAAAGACTTGGTTGGTTAACGATGATTTTAGGCACGACGTAGGCCTGTCCGGGCGATTCCGAGGGATTCCGAAGTTTCCCGATGATTCGTTGCACATCGTAAAAGACTTGGTTGGTTAACGATGATTTTAGGCACGACGTAGGCCTGTCCGGGCGATTCCGAGGGATTCCGAAGTTTCCCGATGATTCGTTGCACATCGTAAAAGACTTGGTTGGTTAACGATGATTTTAGGCACGACGTAGGCCTGTCCGGGCGATTCCGAGGGATTCCGAAGTTTCCCGATGATTCGTTGCACATCGTAAAAGACTTGGTTGGTTAACGATGATTTTAGGCACGACGTAGGCCTGTCCGGGCGATTCCGAGGGATTCCGAAGTTTCCCGATGATTCGTTGCACATCGTAAAAGACTTGGTTGGTTAACGATGATTTTAGGCACGACGTAGGCCTGTCCGGGCGATTCCGAGGGATTCCGAAGTTTCCCGATGATTCGTTGCACATCGTAAAAGACTTGGTTGGTTAACGATGATTTTAGGCACGACGTAGGCCTGTCCGGGCGATTCCGAGGGATTCCGAAGTTTCCCGATGATTCGTTGCACATCGTAAAAGACTTGGTTGGTTAACGATGATTTTAGGCACGACGTAGGCCTGTCCGGGCGATTCCGAGGGATTCCGAAGTTTCCCGATGATTCGTTGCACATCGTAAAAGACTTGGTTGGTTAACGATGATTTTAGGCACGACGTAGGCCTGTCCGGGCGATTCCGAGGGATTCCGAAGTTTCCCGATGATTCGTTGCACATCGTAAAAGACTTGGTTGGTTAACGATGATTTTAGGCACGACGTAGGCCTGTCCGGGCGATTCCGAGGGATTCCGAAGTTTCCCGATGATTCGTTGCACATCGTAAAAGACTTGGTTGGTTAACGATGATTTTAGGCACGACGTAGGCCTGTCCGGGCGATTCCGAGGGATTCCGAAGTTTCCCGATGATTCGTTGCACATCGTAAAAGACTTGGTTGGTTAACGATGATTTTAGGCACGACGTAGGCCTGTCCGGGCGATTCCGAGGGATTCCGAAGTTTCCCGATGATTCGTTGCACATCGTAAAAGACTTGGTTGGTTAACGATGATTTTAGGCACGACGTAGGCCTGTCCGGGCGATTCCGAGGGATTCCGAAGTTTCCCGATGATTCGTTGCACATCGTAAAAGACTTGGTTGGTTAACGATGATTTTAGGCACGACGTAGGCCTGTCCGGGCGATTCCGAGGGATTCCGAAGTTTCCCGATGATTCGTTGCACATCGTAAAAGACTTGGTTGGTTAACGATGATTTTAGGCACGACGTAGGCCTGTCCGGGCGATTCCGAGGGATTCCGAAGTTTCCCGATGATTCGTTGCACATCGTAAAAGACTTGGTTGGTTAACGATGATTTTAGGCACGACGTAGGCCTGTCCGGGCGATTCCGAGGGATTCCGAAGTTTCCCGATGATTCGTTGCACATCGTAAAAGACTTGGTTGGTTAACGATGATTTTAGGCACGACGTAGGCCTGTCCGGGCGATTCCGAGGGATTCCGAAGTTTCCCGATGATTCGTTGCACATCGTAAAAGACTTGGTTGGTTAACGATGATTTTAGGCACGACGTAGGCCTGTCCGGGCGATTCCGAGGGATTCCGAAGTTTCCCGATGATTCGTTGCACATCGTAAAAGACTTGGTTGGTTAACGATGATTTTAGGCACGACGTAGGCCTGTCCGGGCGATTCCGAGGGATTCCGAAGTTTCCCGATGATTCGTTGCACATCGTAAAAGACTTGGTTGGTTAACGATGATTTTAGGCACGACGTAGGCCTGTCCGGGCGATTCCGAGGGATTCCGAAGTTTCCCGATGATTCGTTGCACATCGTAAAAGACTTGGTTGGTTAACGATGATTTTAGGCACGACGTAGGCCTGTCCGGGCGATTCCGAGGGATTCCGAAGTTTCCCGATGATTCGTTGCACATCGTAAAAGACTTGGTTGGTTAACGATGATTTTAGGCACGACGTAGGCCTGTCCGGGCGATTCCGAGGGATTCCGAAGTTTCCCGATGATTCGTTGCACATCGTAAAAGACTTGGTTGGTTAACGATGATTTTAGGCACGACGTAGGCCTGTCCGGGCGATTCCGAGGGATTCCGAAGTTTCCCGATGATTCGTTGCACATCGTAAAAGACTTGGTTGGTTAACGATGATTTTAGGCACGACGTAGGCCTGTCCGGGCGATTCCGAGGGATTCCGAAGTTTCCCGATGATTCGTTGCACATCGTAAAAGACTTGGTTGGTTAACGATGATTTTAGGCACGACGTAGGCTTGCGACTACCGTTCCTCGGCTTGCCGTAAACTCATCCCGATGGTCTCTCGCACGTCGTAGCGACTTGGATGAAAAAGTATGATTCCTCAAAAAATTAATGTCTGTTCCTGTCACTTAAGTTTTTTTGCTTAAAGTATATATAGGG
>JANFOE010000986.1:7500-10000 GCA_025667525.1 Glebionis coronaria | reverse complement strand
CGACGTAGGCCTGTCCGGGCGATTCCGAGGGATTCCGAAGTTTCCCGATGATTCGTTGCACATCGTAAAAGACTTGGTTGGTTAACGATGATTTTAGGCACGACGTAGGCCTGTCCGGGCGATTCCGAGGGATTCCGAAGTTTCCCGATGATTCGTTGCACATCGTAAAAGACTTGGTTGGTTAACGATGATTTTAGGCACGACGTAGGCCTGTCCGGGCGATTCCGAGGGATTCCGAAGTTTCCCGATGATTCGTTGCACATCGTAAAAGACTTGGTTGGTTAACGATGATTTTAGGCACGACGTAGGCCTGTCCGGGCGATTCCGAGGGATTCCGAAGTTTCCCGATGATTCGTTGCACATCGTAAAAGACTTGGTTGGTTAACGATGATTTTAGGCACGACGTAGGCCTGTCCGGGCGATTCCGAGGGATTCCGAAGTTTCCCGATGATTCGTTGCACATCGTAAAAGACTTGGTTGGTTAACGATGATTTTAGGCACGACGTAGGCCTGTCCGGGCGATTCCGAGGGATTCCGAAGTTTCCCGATGATTCGTTGCACATCGTAAAAGACTTGGTTGGTTAACGATGATTTTAGGCACGACGTAGGCCTGTCCGGGCGATTCCGAGGGATTCCGAAGTTTCCCGATGATTCGTTGCACATCGTAAAAGACTTGGTTGGTTAACGATGATTTTAGGCACGACGTAGGCCTGTCCGGGCGATTCCGAGGGATTCCGAAGTTTCCCGATGATTCGTTGCACATCGTAAAAGACTTGGTTGGTTAACGATGATTTTAGGCACGACGTAGGCCTGTCCGGGCGATTCCGAGGGATTCCGAAGTTTCCCGATGATTCGTTGCACATCGTAAAAGACTTGGTTGGTTAACGATGATTTTAGGCACGACGTAGGCCTGTCCGGGCGATTCCGAGGGATTCCGAAGTTTCCCGATGATTCGTTGCACATCGTAAAAGACTTGGTTGGTTAACGATGATTTTAGGCACGACGTAGGCCTGTCCGGGCGATTCCGAGGGATTCCGAAGTTTCCCGATGATTCGTTGCACATCGTAAAAGACTTGGTTGGTTAACGATGATTTTAGGCACGACGTAGGCCTGTCCGGGCGATTCCGAGGGATTCCGAAGTTTCCCGATGATTCGTTGCACATCGTAAAAGACTTGGTTGGTTAACGATGATTTTAGGCACGACGTAGGCCTGTCCGGGCGATTCCGAGGGATTCCGAAGTTTCCCGATGATTCGTTGCACATCGTAAAAGACTTGGTTGGTTAACGATGATTTTAGGCACGACGTAGGCCTGTCCGGGCGATTCCGAGGGATTCCGAAGTTTCCCGATGATTCGTTGCACATCGTAAAAGACTTGGTTGGTTAACGATGATTTTAGGCACGACGTAGGCCTGTCCGGGCGATTCCGAGGGATTCCGAAGTTTCCCGATGATTCGTTGCACATCGTAAAAGACTTGGTTGGTTAACGATGATTTTAGGCACGACGTAGGCCTGTCCGGGCGATTCCGAGGGATTCCGAAGTTTCCCGATGATTCGTTGCACATCGTAAAAGACTTGGTTGGTTAACGATGATTTTAGGCACGACGTAGGCCTGTCCGGGCGATTCCGAGGGATTCCGAAGTTTCCCGATGATTCGTTGCACATCGTAAAAGACTTGGTTGGTTAACGATGATTTTAGGCACGACGTAGGCCTGTCCGGGCGATTCCGAGGGATTCCGAAGTTTCCCGATGATTCGTTGCACATCGTAAAAGACTTGGTTGGTTAACGATGATTTTAGGCACGACGTAGGCCTGTCCGGGCGATTCCGAGGGATTCCGAAGTTTCCCGATGATTCGTTGCACATCGTAAAAGACTTGGTTGGTTAACGATGATTTTAGGCACGACGTAGGCCTGTCCGGGCGATTCCGAGGGATTCCGAAGTTTCCCGATGATTCGTTGCACATCGTAAAAGACTTGGTTGGTTAACGATGATTTTAGGCACGACGTAGGCCTGTCCGGGCGATTCCGAGGGATTCCGAAGTTTCCCGATGATTCGTTGCACATCGTAAAAGACTTGGTTGGTTAACGATGATTTTAGGCACGACGTAGGCCTGTCCGGGCGATTCCGAGGGATTCCGAAGTTTCCCGATGATTCGTTGCACATCGTAAAAGACTTGGTTGGTTAACGATGATTTTAGGCACGACGTAGGCCTGTCCGGGCGATTCCGAGGGATTCCGAAGTTTCCCGATGATTCGTTGCACATCGTAAAAGACTTGGTTGGTTAACGATGATTTTAGGCACGACGTAGGCTTGCGACTACCGTTCCTCGGCTTGCCGTAAACTCATCCCGATGGTCTCTCGCACGTCGTAGCGACTTGGATGAAAAAGTATGATTCCTCAAAAAATTAATGTCTGTTCCTGTCACTTAAGTTTTTTTGCTTAAAGTATATATAGGGGGTACCATGGTCACTCGTTCCCTTGGTGCCCAAATGGGGGAAGG
>JANFOE010000985.1:2500-65000 GCA_025667525.1 Glebionis coronaria | reverse complement strand
AAATATTTTCATTTTAGTAAGTCAAACTATTGTGAATCATTTGTAATTATTGTTTTCTTTTTGAAGCATTTTATAGAAACCCTTTAATGAATTACATATGTCATTTTTATAGAATTTTGTATTTAAGACATAATTTGTAATTCCTATTTTGTTTTTGAAGCATTTTATGGATACCTTTACTGAATTACATGTGTCATTTTTATAGAATTATGTATTTAATGCATTATTTCACCATCCCTCCTTATATATTTTTATAGAATTTTGTATATAAGGTATCATTTGAAATTCTTATTTTCTTTTTAAATCATTTTATGGAAACCCTTTAATGAATTACATGTGTCATTTTTAAAATTTTGTATTTAAAGCATCATTTTTAATTCCTATTTTCTTTTTGAAACATTTTATGGAAACCTTTAATGAATTACATGTGTCATTTTTGTAGAATTTTGTATTTTAAGGCCTTGTTTCATCATCCTTCCTTATATATTTTTGTAGAATTTTGCATTTAAGGCATCATTTGTAATTCCTATTTTCTTTTTGAAGAATTTTATGGAAATCTTTTAATGAATTACATGTGTCATTTTCATAGAATTTTGTATTTAAGGTATTGTTTCACCATCTTTGTATTTAAGGCATTATTTCACAATCCCTCTTTATATATTTTTATAGAATTTTGTATTTAAGGTATAATTTGTAATTCCTATTTTCTTTTTAAAGCATTTTATAGAAACCCTTTAATGAATTACATGTGTCATTTTTAGAATTTTGTATTTAAGGCATCATTTGTAATTCCTATTTTATTTTTGAAACATTTTATTGAAACTTTTAATGAATTACATGTGTCATTTTAATAAAATTTTGTGTTTTAAGGCATTGTTTCACCATCCTTCCATATATATTTTTATAGAATTTTGTTTTTAAGGCATCATTTGTGATTCCTATTATCTTTTGGAAGCATTTTACCGAAACCCTTTAATTAATTACATGTGTCATTTTCATAGAATTTTATATTTAAGGTATCCATCTTTGTATTTAAGGCATTATTTCACCATCCCTCCATATATATTTTTATAGAAATTTTTATTTAAGGTATCATTTTTTAAAGCATTTTATGGAAAACTTTTAATAAATTACATGTGTCAATTTTAGAATTTTGTAATTAAGGCATCATTTGTAATTTCTATTTACTTTTTGAAACATTTTATAGAAACCTTTAATGAATTACATGTGTCATTTTTATAGAATTTTATATTTAAGGCATTGTTTAACCATCATTCCTTAGATATTTTTATAGAATTTTGTATTTGAGGCATTATTTATAATTCCTATTTTCTTTTTGAATCATTTTATGGAAACCCTTTAATGAATTACATGTGTCATTTTCATAGAATTTTGTATTTAAGGTATTCTTTCACCATCCTTCATATATAAGGGTTTTTGATTTGATTTGATTTGATATATATATATATATATATATATTATATAGGTATAATTATGATTTGAAACCACTATATATATATATATATATATATATATATATATATATATATATATATATATATATATATATATATATATATATATTATATATAGGTATAATTATGATTTAAAACCACACTTTTTAATCCAGTCATATCCCAGTCATATCTTTAAACCAATAGGATTTGAGATTTGCCTAAAAAATCTCATCACTTGCCTAAATTTCTTCATTTTTGGGCGAAACGCGTTTTTTGAAAACGATTTTTTTAAAAAATCGCGTTTTGAAACCGCGGGTATAAATAATGCTATACACTTTTATTTTTTCGTTTTTTTTCCACAACCACCACCGGTGAAAACTCACACCCATCTATTCTTTCCCTAAACCGTGGGATGCAAACCTTAATCCAAAAAGTATAATAAAAACAATCAATCTTTGATCTTTGTTAAAAAACCATAATAAAAACAATCGATCTTTGATCTTTGTTGTTTGATCCAGTTTCAATCATAATACTTGTAAACCCTAATCCATTTTTCACTAAGCAACACAGTACAAACCCTAAAAAAAGATACACAAGCCGTCTTTACAATCCTATCTTTTAAAACCATCTGTACAATCTTTGATTTCTTTTTCTTCTCACATTCAAATCGTCTCAAAATTAAATTATACTTTTGAAACCTATTTTTGAGCACAGGTTCATCGGTACGAAATCTTGAATCATATGAAAAAGGATAATCATGTTTGGTTTCATTCTTGTTGACACTATTTTTTCCATTGATCGTGTATGTATATGTTTCTTTCTTTTGCAGTTTCGTCATATTTTTAGAAACACATACCATTGAAAAATGCACATACAAACGGACATCATTGTAAAATCCGACAATACATGGATAAAAGAACTATCATCTGATTTTAGAATAATCCTTTGAGGTAATCCTTTATTTAACTTTTTTGAATTAAGTCATATTAAGTTAGTTTGTCAATCATAATTTGCGTTTAGATTTATTATGTTTGCAAATATGAGTTTTATTATTTTTGTTTTTTTAGCAGGTTATTTACATCTGAATCTGAGGAATCAGTTCATAATGTTAGCATTGTGAGTAAGTTCACATTCTATGCTATATATTAGCGAAAGCAATCATATTCTGCTTCAATATTAATGATCAAACTTACTTAGTGAAATATCTCATACTTCGTATTAATTATCTCTTAGTGAGGGTTTTAATACTGATATATGATGGTCTTTTAGAGGGTATTGTAAGATTATTTGATGTTATTGCTCAAAAGAAAACAACAAAAGATCAACAATGATCTTGAAAAGCAATATACGTTCAGGCGAAATTTATTTATTTTCACCCAATATTAGTTCCCGAGAGGTTTAAAATATTAATTATTTGATTTATCAGCCAACGGGTCAAAACAGTTTTCGAGTCTAAAGCAGTCCAAGTCTAAATCACTTAAATAACATTGTGCAGGTGTTGAAGAACGAAGCACCTGCTTATATAGCAAGTATACAAGATTGACGTTAATATGGAAAGAGTACAACGAGCTTTTAGAGCCTTTAGTCTATATTATGTCGGTAAATATATATGGCACACCAAATGTCTATATAAGATTAGTAATTTGGACAACAAAGTGTTTTGGGTGATTGGATCAACCTATGCTGATTTGAGCAGTAGCATAACAACTAATGATTGTGAACCTGAACCCAACGCGGGATACTATTTTTTCCTCCTCTATCTCGTGTGTAATATTATAATGCATTTAGGAATAGATGCATCATATTGGTTGAATTGGTGGAGCTTGCTTCTGTTGGTCGTGGTACCTCATCTTCTAGAGGTGGTTATAGTGGCGGTTGTGGGGAGCCGGATGACGGTGTTTCTAGACACTATGAATACAGAGGTGCGATTTCAGGTTACAGGTGCATTACATTTTTTAATTGTCAAGAGTTTAGTTCTCCTATGTAGCTGTTTTGTAGGATTAACGCGGTTTTAGTGACTGGATTACCATCTTCTGCATCATGACAAGACCTCAAGGTTAGCATGTTTGGTATATAGTAATTGGACGTCTGAAACAATTGTTTCTGTATTTGAATACATCGATTTAGGAGATTGTGTGCAGTGAAGATAGACTTGGGGCAACTTCAACTAGGTCGGAAAGTAGATGAATATAGGCAAAATTAAAACAATGGCAAAGGAACATTATAAGAAATGTATGGAGAAAAGGTATAAAGATATGGTGGCAGAAAGAGTGTTAGAAGGTGTGTAGGTGGAACTTACTGATATAGATTGGTAGAGCACTTTTTGTTGCGCTATCCCCCAACGTCTAACATCTCTGAGATCCCTAATCTTGAGGATCAATACAGGTAAAGTGAAAATATAAGTTATTGTATAGTATTTGATAAAAACACAAACGTATGAATGTAAGAGGTCACCTGATCGAAATGTTGATGTAGCTTATGGTTTGCAGGTATATGTACAGATGATTTCGTACTAGAGCATAGTTGCTGATTTCAGCGTGGAAGCATTAGTCTTTCTATGTGCCTTGCAATAGAATTTCAATGACTAAGCATTATTGAAAAGGGAGAATTTGAAGTTTAAGGAGCTCGCAGTACTCACAATTTGAAGCACATGCTGGTTAGGCTTCACGTCGCAAACCGTGAGTTTTTTTTTACCTTATTTAGGAGGTTGTTGTATCTAATTTTTATTTAAACACCACCAACAGGGAAAAAAGTTGACACCTGAATTATTTACATGATCTCATGATGTTTCCTTATATCTCGTCTTGTGAATTACAAAATGTGTTTTTATTATGGCAGTTATTTACACATACACACATCCAATGGCGTGTCTCTCCATGAGCTGTCAATAAAACTTTCACAAACCAGTAAGTTCTCTTTAGATGACAATGACGATCTCTGCTCTATTTGTGCTGATGGATGGGAACTTCTATGTTGTGATAGTTGCCCAAGAGCTTTTCACCCTGGTAAGATTTTCTTATCTTCATTTGTTGTATGATCTGCTCCGCATATAATAATTTTTCTGTTGTGATGTCTGTCCTATCTTTCCTACAGTTTGTTAAGTTACTAATTGTGGATCCTGGCTAGATATATTTCTAAATTTTTGTTATGGGAATGCGGATATCCCTTTGTCACAACTAAGGAGTTCACATTTTCAAGTCTATGTCTATATTTGGCTAGATCAATTATGTGATTTTTGGTATGCTATTAAAATATGGAGACATTTGAGGGGGCGTTGGTTAATGCTGGAGTCAGGACTATCTTTGGTGGATTATGTGATATATCTCTTCATTTTTGGTTTTCTTTATTTAATGTAAACAAGAAAAGCAAGATTTATACCTTGCTCATATCTGATCTATACTTTTATTGAACAAGTTTTTACAAATGTTGTATAAAAGATAATAAGCTACAAACTTATTAGGCTTGGAGAGGATGTTTTAGTATTTACCGGTAACCGAGGACAATATTCTGGATGGTATGCACACACTTATCTTAGACATGCTATATGCACACACAATTTCGTATCATCACATTTTGACATTTTCACCTCACACCTTTGATACCGAAAGAATGTGGGCATGTTCACCTCACACTTATAGTGAGTTTACCATTATCATACCTTGATTTTCATGTACCATTAAACTGTGTCTTTATGTATTGTTTTTTATTTGCTAATATATACTCTTTCTTACTTATATACTTCTGAGTTTTGACATGAGCAAAGAGCCAAAGTTTGACAGTTCATATTTGGACCGGCAGCTATCAGGTAATATGAATCGCTTGTATTTTGAAGACGGCAGGTTTAAGGCAGACGATGTGTATGTACACAAAAAGAACTTCTCTGTTTAAATTACGCCGACTCACGAAAGAACTTCTTCCTATCGTGGTAGCATTGAATGTCAGGTATGCATCTTTAACATTATAAACCAATTCATTTTTTGTTGTTTTGTAAATATAGATACTTGGCGTCTATGTCAATTATGATGTTTCCTCACTTTTCTGAAATTAGGAAACCTGGATTATAAAAAAGTATCTAAAATAATTTTTGTAGCTTCATATGAGGTGAGGGTAAATAGGAGGGGTTTCATAAATTAGACAAAGAAGCGTGATCAAACTAATACTGGCTATATCTGGTTTGGTTCTAGGGTAGTTTAAAATAACGGTTCTCGGTCCGATGTTAAACCTGTTGTTTTCTAAAATTTTATTGCATCAAACCTGAATGATGACATCATATATTTATATCTTCAAAATATAAAACATGTGTTGGTACTCAGGATATATTTGTCTGGTTTCCATTACTTTTTCACGTTAGGTCCGAAGTTGTAATCAATATATATATGTATATGTCTATTCAAAAAAGAAAGGTAAATTAATGGATATTCAGTGGACCTGCCTGCACTATTTCTTTGTTATGTTAAGGACCCCTATTGTTTAATACTCCATTAGTAATTATTGTTTAATACCCTGTCTCTGTGTCTATTATTTCATCCCAATTGATGTGTTACTAATTCTTTTTCCAATGTCTTTATGGTTGTCATCTGAACCCTTGAATATGCCATGGTTCGATTTGATATTTGCTGATATTGGTGATATTGATACTTTGACGACGGGATGGGAGTTCTCTCATATGTGGAATGTTACATTTGTATGCTAAATATGTCCAAATTGGTTAAACGTTGCATACCTCGAGTAGCTTGACATACATAGACTATGTATTCCAAGGTACATGTGTTCATACCTGAAATAGCACCCAAAAATATAATAGGCGCATTAACAGCAGCAAAACTGGTTGCAACCACATTAGTATATGGATTTCACATAAAAAATATTTTGCAAGTACTTGTGTTCATACTTGTTTTACAACTCATGATTTGTCCAAATTGTGCACTGAATAGGTTTTTATTTCTTGGAGGTTTCTTCATTTTACCTTATATTGGTATTCTTGCAATCTTATTGCTACAAGGTATTAAATTGATTTGAGTTATCGATTCAGAAATACCTCTCGAGTTAGCTACTTAAGAGCTACCAAAAAGACTTGATGCTCGAGTCGGATTAGTTTATATGACTTTTTTCGTGACCCTATAGGCACTCTTTCATTCGACATTGACATGTGTGACTAAAAAGCTTCATTATTTATCATCTAAGGATGTTCAACATAACCCTCTTATGGAAGGGCTCATAATCATTTAACTGCATTATATCTCAGGTAATTACACTTTATAATTTCCTCTTCTAAATACAAACCATTTAACTTTTTGAACTTGCGTGCAAATGGAAATTAGGACACCCTAACCAAAATTTTGGCACTATAAGCAGTTTGGGTCCGAAGCTCATCCAGATTTGATTATATCTATATATAATCACAACCAAACCCACTGTTTTAATCAGTGGAGTATTGGAATTCTCAACCCCACTGTTTTAGTGGAGTATTAGAAATTCATGAACTTATCTGTCTATATATTCTAACTGACGCATGCTATATGAAAATTGATTTTTCAACTTATACCTAACAGTAATTGGAATTCTCAAACCCACTGTTTTAGTGGAGTATCAGAAATTCATGGATGTATCTGTCTATATTTTCTAATTTTCGCATGCTATATGAAAATGTTGCTTTCATATTATACCTAAATAGTGGGAACGTGGTACGTATTGGCACTCTAAGAACTATATATGTAATTTTCTATAGGTCACTTACATATATTTTAATAATTAATTAAAAGAAAATAGTACTATGTGTTTTTGGGTGGGACCAACCCGTCCTATTTCCAAATCTATATTGTCCTATAACCAACCCATTTTGCTCTTAATATAAACGTAATTTTGTACCTGGCCTACACAAGTGACAATCTGAATTTTCTTATAAGATTTTGGTGTAACAGGTACCCTGACCTTTTCTTTGGTGAACAGTGAGCACGTATTGTGGAGTGTTGCAGGAGATGGTTTTCTGGTTAATGTGTTAACATAAGCCAATTCATATTGGCAATGGTTTACATGTATGCTGGGTTTAATAAATTTAGATTCTAAATACACATAAACAGATTATTGTAATCAGGCAAACAGGTTCTACGCCAACAAGCATTACTTGCCACGACAAATAATAGCTTATATGAAACACACAATGTAATCATACCATACCAGGTAATCGCTTGAGCACTCCCATAGTATATTTAGACCTGCTGACCAAACCATAGTACTTAAGATGACTATTGAATCAAAAGAAAAGAAATCAGCAGGTATCACATACTTTATCATATTTCCGCATACGTGACTTAGAGCTTTATTATTTTCTGTTTTTAACACTTCTAGGACTCCTTTTCTGAACTCGACTGAATGTAATCCTTATTTACTCCATTTTTGTGCTTATTTCTTTGAGCTTTATAAATAGTTCATGTATTCGATATGATTTCTAAATGTCTTACTAAAATTTACTTTCTCTTATACATAACTGACTTTGACTTGTTATGTGATTGAGTACCCTTTAGGCAACTTATATACCCTTTAGACCACCTGTTTTTCTTTTCTATTCTTTATGGACCTGTTTGCTTCAGGACCTTTGCACAGTTGACACTCCCTTTGTAAACTATTATAGTCATGTCCAAGACGAATATCCAAACACCCCATTTGTTAATGTTTTAGTGTTTTTATATAGGAAAACTTTTCGGTAGTCATCGTTTCACATTATAGTAACTTTTAAAGATGTGCTATTTAAATACATGTGTTAAATGGGCAGGGCCATATTTATTAGTCTCGTGAGTTGGTCAGCTGGAAGTACTCTTTTGATGATGACAACAAGTGCTTCCTACAAGTCATGGTTCCTGCGTTTTAGCTTCTTTATAGCAACAACCGTGGTGACGATGGTATGCTTCTTTTTTTATAGATGTGATTTTGTTTACATGTTAGTTTTTTTCCTTTCTTGATCGGTGAGGTTTAGAGGGTGTTTGGGTAAGGCTTAATGTGACCCACATTATAAAAGAACATAAATGGATAAAACAAATCTAGGCTGCTGTAACAATTTGAGGGCGTTTACTACTGAATTATCTATAGATTTATCTAATATCATTAGTTACTGTCATGTCACATGATGCCATGTTTAGATTTGTGGCTGCAATACTTCATCTGGAGAACACAGAATTTGCAAATTGAGAGGAATTAGACTCATCTGTGACCAACAATGAAAATTATATATTCCACTAAAAGAGTGATGTTATTCGTGAATGTTAATATATAGTTGATAGTATGAAGTAGAGGTAACATTATAAATGGGTTTAGTAATAAACAAATGGGTCGATATGGGTACCTTACAATTCTTTATTCTGATAGTGGGTCATACACATTTCATCTTTAGTACTATAATAACCAGAAATTCAAGTATAGTTGCTTTAACTAAAATAATATAGTCAACTTACAAACGAATGGAATCTTAAATCATCCTTAGAACTATTATTGTCTAAGCGTGAAAGCGAGTTTCTTAAGGATAGTTCGAGAACCATTTGTCACTTTTCTATAGCTGATAATAAGTTAAAAGTAGGACAAATTGAGGAGGGAATTTAAAGGGATGAGATATCTTTTACACAATGTAGGTCCTTGTAATTCATGATCATGGTAAGTGTTCACGTGCGTGGCTTATGTGAAGGGTGTCGCTAAAAAGACGTGAGAATGAGGTGGGGTGACTTGGTTTCTTTTAAATTCCTCCATTTTATTTAGGTGTGGCTAAATGGGTGGGTAGGAAGGGTATGGACGATGGTTTAAATTAACGTTGGTCCATGGACGCGGACTAAATGGATAATTTTTAATATTTGGACCAAATGGACTTGAAACAAATGGACTTAAATCAAATGGACATTGGACCAAATGGACTTTGGTGAAATGGAAAATATTAAAGGAGACAAAAAAAGACTCATTAATAGGAAAAAATACCCACCGTCCATAATACCCATTTGTATTCACCCAATGCTTTTATGTTGTTTAAATAGTCCAACTAAAATAAAAGTAAATACACATTTAGTCCATTAGTTAAAAAAAGGTCCAAATAGCCCACATTTAGACATAATTTGCCACCTTTAATTTTATTCATTGATTACCATGCAATTCTCCTGTGGGATATGTTTCCTGTGGGATATGTTTGACCGATTCCTTTAAAATAAACTTACTCATTGTTTGACCGCTCCCTTTAAAATAAACTTACTCATTTACGCTTTGACCGACAAAAAATGTTACCGTATCAATCCATCTTTAAGTTACTAGGGAAGTCATATAAACATTTTGATCACTATGAAGATATTATTTTTATGCATCAATTTTATGTTATTAAAGAATTCAGACGGTCTTAGGGCAGGTTTGGTAGACTGAATTTCAAAGAAAAGAAATGAAGTAGAGAATTGTATTCTTGGAAATAAATTCTAAGGAGATGATTTATTGAATTCCTTTGTTTGGTAGCGTCAAATATTTGAAAAAAAATCTAATGAAAATCTTTTTTTAATTTTAAATAGAATAATAAAGAAATAAAAATAATAAAAATTATTATTATTATTATTATTATTATTATTATTATTATTATTATTATATTATTATTATTATTATAAATAACAAGGTTTATTTACCCGCGCTCCGCTACGACACGACACATTTTTATCATTTGCAAATACACATCCAAACAAACTTTCATATAAGAATTAATAACAACTTACACTACCATCTTAATATAACAATATTACAGAAATTCATCTTTAAAACAAAACATTCCTTCATTGCTTATTAAATCACCATCAGCTTCTAATAAGTTTCAAAACCACTTGCTAACAGTTGTTTATCTCCCAGGCCAATCATAAAGCAACTTGCCGACATCTGCATCGCAAATAAAACATTAGAGACACCACTAATTCAACACTATTCAAGGTGACTAAAAATATAAGAGAGATGCAAATATACATAAAAAGAGTCTACCCCCAAAACTGTTCATAGAGGTTGTTAAAGAGCGCATTCATTTTCTTGTCATTGTTTCGGCAACGTGTAATACAAAAGCAGATCGCTGTTGGTAAGCATAGTTTGATTGATCATTAACGTCACTAGTCCACAAATCGATCCAAAAGTAAGATTACACTCGGTAGTTGAATATAGATAGTCGGCGTTCGAGTGTGAGCTGCAACCATTTTGTTGTTTCTTGCTACTAATACCTGTTACAAAATGCAATACAGTACAACATGTAAAGGATAATTAGTACGGACGTACGGTTTAAACACTCAAACATGTAGAGCATGCTGCATAGGCAACATATTTGTGCAACAGTTGTGTATGTGTATGCAAATTTATACTTCAATTTACCTTCATATGACAAACGGTCCCCTTGTTTATTTGCACAGGACTCATAACGGTGTTTCATTATCAAGAAAGACGCCCTTGTTTCGTGTGAAGATATAAAGCATAGATAGATGAAGAACACGTATGGCTCCAGGTGTTTCATTATCAAGAAAGACACCGAACTATCATGTGGTTAAAAATGGATGATTAGTTTATTAATTTTTTATTGTTCATAACGAATTAAAAAGTATTATTTAGAAGTTACTGTAGCATTGTGAGTGCCACCGATCATGATATTTGTTATATATTATAATAACAAAAATAATAATATATAATATATAATAATAAAATTGTTAAACTTTAAAAACATGAATAAAATTAATAATAACAAAAGTAATTCGTAAAAAAAATAATTAATAATAATAATAAAATAATAAAATAATAACTAAATAAATAGATAAATAAAGTAATAATATATAATATATAATTAATAATAATAAACTTTAAAATAAAAATAAAATAATATATAATATATAATAATATATAATACATAAAATAATTATAATAATAATAAAATTTAAAAATAAAAATAAAATTAATAATAATCATAAATAAAAAATAATAAAAAATAAAAAAATAATAATAATAATATTAATAAATAACTATAAAATAATGATAATAATAATAATAATAAATAAATAAATAATAACAAATAAATTAATAAATTAATAATAATAATATTAATAATAAAATTATAATACAAATATGTTTTTATAAAAATATCATTTATAATAAAAAATAATAATAAAATTAAAAAAATAAATTAATAATAATAAAAAGAATAAAATAAAATAAAATAATAATAATAATAATAATAATAATAAACACCGTCATAATATTGTGCTGTATCGTGTGCTGGGATTGTTGGCATTAAACACCGTCATAATATTGTGCGCGATACCCTTGTCGACATATGTTATCGGTCGGGGATCTCAGTTGGTAAGGAAGTTGATATCGGGTTGGACGGAGGGAGTGACAAACCGCTTCGACCAGCAGATATGCTACTTTACTCATGGGATGGAGGGTTGGACGTGTGTGTGGATTTGACTGGATCTTCACCTTTGACGCAATCCGGGATGGCTAATTTTGTGCCCGGTCGCGTTGTGGTCGATGCTGCACAACGTAAACGTGCTAAGTATGGGACTAAGTGTGCCGATATTGGATATGGGTTCCTCCCCTTTTCATTTTCCTCGCTCGGGGAATTAGAGAAGGATGCAGTTGCCTTACTGAAGCGGATCCGACAGTTCTCTATGACTCAAGACATTGGATCTCGTGCTGCGGCTCACATATTTAATAGGATAGGCTTTGCTATTGCTAGAGGAGTGGGGGCTCAGATAGTATCTCGGCTTCCCACTAACTTTTTGTAAATCTTATTAATATCTAATGAAGTGATGTTAAGATAATAATAATAATAATAATAATAATAAAATAATAATAATAATAATAATAATAATAATAATAATAATAATAATAAAGTAATAATGATAATAGTAATAAGTATTAATATATAACAAAGAAATGGTTTCATCACAAAAAATAATGGAAATGATTTCCATACAAATTACAAAGGATCAAAATCTTTAGGAATTCAACTCTCCACTCTTTTTATTTCCCAACCAACCAATGGAAATTAAATCATTTCCATTTATCTCCCTCCAATTCCCTCTACCAAACATACACTTAGTGTCTACACATTACCATGTCCAACATAAACAACAAACATAATGTGCATTGTACAAGGCACCTACAATCTTTACATACATATTTAGAACATTTTCTCATACACACTTTTATATAAGATGATCACTAAGACCCTATTGAGGTATCTTCCAAAATCCATACTTTTTGAAACAATAAGCAACTCTTAATACTTTGAAAAATCTTTATATAAAAATCACTCGTCACAGCAAAGCGCGACCATAACAGGCTTAACTTCTAAAAAAATGTGTGCATCCACTCCATTGCCTTGTGCAAACGTCCATTAAACATGCATGACATACTCGCTTCTTTCAGGATGTCACCACTCATAACAACGAATTTGCCTCGCGTCGCCGGGTATAGTGGTAACTCTAGCGCTGTTAAGCTTTGACATTCAAGCAGATCACATTAATGGTCAACCAAGACATAACCAAGACAGAAAATGACCAATTTCATCAATAAAAATTTTAAAAATTAAAAAATAAAAAAAACCAACTTCTTTGTACTATGTGCATTTACGAAATCAAAGACTTTTACAAAAATTAACACCATGTTGTGAATATCAAAAGGTGTCTCGAGACATTACGATACCCCACCCGATTCCGTCACCGACGATCAAGATAAAATTTTTTAGGGTGATACAAAAGCCTAGAGCGAGTATTTCGGAAATCACTAATAATTCATCAAAGATATGAATAGAGCATATACAAAGCATGCGTCTATCTATCATCTTAACCCAACAAATATTAGGATGGAACATTTTTTATTCCTTTTTTTGCTATGAGAGGCTGGTATTTTGGTTAACTGTATTTTGTTATTGCAGTAGTTAAGCTTTGTTTAAGAGAAGAAAATAGAATAAAATATTGATCCTGATAAGGGAACAAAAGGTTAGTATCTTTGTTATGAACAATCATAAACGAAATGGTTCAGTTCCATTTAAATATGTGCAAATCATCAAGTGTTATAGATAGTATAATAAGTATCTCTAGCTATAAAAAATATCAAGGTATGTACTAATCTTCAAAGTGATATGCATGTGTGTATGTTATCACACGTTTCTTACTCATAAATCTTGTGCCTTGTGATAGGATGATCACTTACAAAATATCGATACCTCAACAGTCAAAATAGGTTTCGCTAAACGCTACTATGTGTTTCTTTTTATTAATGTCGCTCTAACACAATTAAGAATAGCAAAAATAATTATCAGTGCAGCTGATTGCAAATTTAATCGTTACTCATAACAAACTGAAGCGGTTTTGTTTTTCAAGATAAAAAACAGCTGAAGTGGTGTAAATTAAGGATAACAACGTACACAGCATACAAGAACACTAGAGATGATGATATGAGGTCAAGATACAAATCATCGATAAACACGTAGCATCTTTCCAGTCTCACTGTCATATTTGGCGTCTTTAAGTTTTGGCTCGCCCGTGAAGAATGTAGATATCACGAAACAAATCTTAACCGTTGTCACATACTTGCACTGTTTAAGAATATAATGGTGAAATCATGGGATCTAATCAGGGGAATAACATAAACGCCTTTGACAGTGACCTCTCTAAGAGGTCTCGAGACAACTGTTTAATGGAATGATCAAGAGTATGATAATGCTTTTAAACGAATAAAGATTGCAAAAGGAAACAAGAAAAAAATCTTAATTTTCTTTAAAGGTTAAAAAAACTTTAAGTTTATTGTGTACATTTTTTTTAAATGTGTAGTTTCTCTTCTAACGAATTCTTTTACAAAGTTGAAACAAAATATATGTTTTGAATTTTCTAAAAGAGTAAAGTGCAACTTATTTTAAAATTTTAACATTTTTTAAAGCATAAAAAATATCAATACTTTTGTAGAAAGTGTGAAAAAAATATGTAGAACAATGATAATCTTTAAGAATCAAGGGGTTGATGTTTTCCAGAGAGAGAAACTTAGAGAGAGAAATGAAAGAAACTTGTTATATTGAAAATAAGAAATGAAACAACCAACACCTCTTTCCATGGTTGAAAGAGGTTTAAATACCCAAGTCCTTAATGGACTTGGGCCTCCGGCCCATGAACATGCTCATGGGTCGGGCTATTTGATAAATGTTACTAAAAACCACTACGAGCCTATAACTACATTGTTGGAGTGACCGAGAATTTCTATATACGTAAAACATATTTCCAACAATCTCCCCCAAAGGGAGGTCACTCCAAATTTACAAAGTCCTAATCTAGCATGTTAGATCTTGTTCTTGAGCTCGTAGTCCACTTTCTCTTTTCTTTATTTTTCTTCCTTTTGTGAATATGTGTTGAATAATATCATCCTTTTGCTTGGAACACGTTCTTTTGGCCTTTCACGTGCAGTCTTTATTTTCTTGTGATGTTCGCCTCTTTGTGACTTCATGTCCCACACACTTATCCTTTGTTGAATTCTTGAAAGTTTCAGAGTCGATACAGCGGAAGACTTTTAGGTCATACTTTCTTGAATTTGCAGAAGTATTTGATGCAGAAGGAATAAGCATGTGAGGACGTCTTCAACAGGTACACCGCAACGCCACCGTCTTCAACAGGTACACCGCAACGCCACCGTCTTCGAATGCAGCAACATAATAAAACACGAATAAAATGGCTTTGACATTTTATTCTAATTCGGTAGCATTTTACCTCCGGTCGGTGAAGACCGTTGGACGATATTAGATATCGTACCCGTGACGGATAGTTTCAATTAAGTAACTTCCTGACAGGATTTCGCGGGTAAACCCGTTCTCTTTATTCGACCGTCCAAAGCTGACTGCGAACATAAAGAGTGAATCATTTGGATTTAAAATCCTTATGATTGAAGCCGTCAATTCATGAATACATGGAACAAGTGAATTTCAATTCAGATATTAACCATTGTTGCTTTCCAGTTGTCACAAACTTAATTCAAATTGAATCTTGCTTGTCACCTACCAAGTGCTGTTTGATGTTAACACTAGAAGGATTTCCACTCGTCACTGTGAACACTAAAGAGTGTCACTCTAAGTGTTCTGGCAAGATCATAAGATAATGCGTAGAGGCCTGGAACGAGTTTAAGTTCAATTAAGAATAAAAATATTGTTTCTTTCTAGTTGTCACAAGATTAGTTCTTAAAGAACTGCACGTGTCACCTACCATGAGCTTGTTTGATGTTGGCTCAAGCAGGATTTCCATCTTCATTGTAATACTTGCGTATCACTCGGATGTTTTGGCAATATTACAAGAATACTACGTAGGACTCATAAAGATCTCTTACTTTTCACAGTGTGTGAAGAAGCAAGGAATAAATGAAAAGTGTCCTAATCAGACTTTTGATGATCTCGTGGCTCTAGACTCGATAGTGCGTTTTGATTTAGTGAGCGATGGCTGGATAGGAGTGCCACCTATTCAATATCAGTCTATTCGGAGTGAATAAACCAATAGATAACGTGTTGATCTCCGTGTGATTAAAACAAATACCTTTTGAGAGATATTTGAGTTAGCTGGGGAGGGTTGTGCATTGCATCACTGGGTCCATGATGACTTTCTTCAATATCGAGAATCATTAACAAATGATCTCAATAGCATATGTATTGACCCGGTTTCTGCCTAAAGTTGTAAGGAGGGCTTCTTTCTTTACACCCTTTATCTTTACAATTCTTTTTCATTCTTCAAACTCTTCAATGCTTACCAATACATCATCACTAGCACCTTGTTGTGATTGTTCCAGTGCTAACTTAAGTACTTGGTCTACATTCAGCTACGTTCACAATCATTCTCCATCTTTCCTAGGACTTCTAATTCTATCTAGGGAATTGTCCTTTGGAAGATTACATCGGTTCTAATGAATCATTGGACAAATACTGATACAAGGCTTTTAACCCCCTATATAAAAATTAATTAAGTTCGTTGTGTGGTTCTCTTCGAATTGAAAAACTTGTCGTTTAATGTGTGACTCAGTTGAACTTTGGTAGAACAAAGATGTGTCGTTGTAGTTTTGAAAATAAAAGGTGCAGAACAATTAAAGTAAGAGTGCAATTAAAGTAGAAGTGCAGTAAATCTAAGTCTAATTAAAATAAAGTGCAAGTATTTAAAAGCGAGACTAAAATTAAAGGGCAATAAAGTAAATAACGCAAACTTAAATCTAACTAAGGCAAACTTAAAAACGCAACTAAAACTAAAACTTAAACTAAGGCAAATAAACTTAAAGTGCGACTAAGTAAAAAGGCAGGAAAATTAAAGCTCGAAGTTAAATGCTAAAATGAAAATAATAAGTCCCTATCCGGAATAAAACCCCTATTCGGAATACTGTCACTATGCGGAAAAAGGTGCCTATTCGGAATAGTTCCTTATGCGGAAAACAAAATCCTATTCGGAAAATTACTTCTATGCGGAATCTACCCCTTATTCGGAATATCACCTCCTATTCGGAATAATGCCTTACTCGGAATATCTGTCCTATTCGGAATAAAGGTCTACTCGGAATATTTGGCCAATTCGGAAAAACCAGTCTATTCGGAAAGCTCCTATTCGGAAAGTCACTATTCGGAAAGTTCAGCCTATTCGGAATATCTGTTCTATTAGGAAAGTTCAGCCTATTCGGAATATCTGTTCTATTCGGAAAGTTCAGCCTATTCAGAATATCTGTTCTATTCGGAATACCAAGTCTCTATGCGGAATCCCTATTCGGAATATCGAAAATTCCGCATAAGCCTCACAGCAAAACTCTTACTCTGAATATTAAGCTGTTATTCGGAATATGGAATATTCCGAATAGTCCTCCAAACCAAAGCTTACTCGGAAAGTTTCTGGGCTCTCAGGGGAAGAACAGTAACCATAAAACCGAAGAACAAGGAAAGTAAAAACACACGGATCTAATCAAAACTAAGCTAAATCAAACACAAGATCAAACCAAACAAACAAATAAACAACTATTAAGCATAAACAATCAATCCAAATCAATAAAACTCACAAAACTTAATCAAATTAATCAAAACCCACTTAAATAAATCAACCAAAATCAAGAACATAAACATAAACAATAACAATAAAAGATTAAGAAAGGAAGAATGAGATTAACAAGATAAAGATAAAGCTTGACAAGAATTAAAAAGAAAAACTTACTTGAATTAAATGGTAATTAAGGTGCAAGACAAGGTAATTAAATGACAAGTATTTAAATTGACAAGGTAATTAAAGGTGGAAGGACTAATTGTCACTATTAGCCAACAAAAAGAAATGATTAACAAATCCTAACTATATATAGGGGAGGATTAGGAAGCTTCCTCCCCTTCTTCCTTTTCTCTTAATTGCGTCATTAGGTCCTTAAGCATATAGTCTTCAATAATTGCACCATTAGTCCTTTTTCCTTCTAATCTTCTTTACTTGGACTCTAATGACTTGTGGCTCGGGATTTCTTTTAAACTCGTCTTTAATTTCTTCAATAAATTAGACTCGAGTTCTTCGTCTTTTGATAAACTTCCGTCTTTTGACTTTTTCTTCGATAAATCTTCAGAATTGGCCTTGGACTTCCGTTCTTATTCCACTTTTGACTTCTCGACTCCGTCTTTCATCTTTTTCTTCAATAAAAGCTGTGAATGCCCGTGAATTCCCGTGTTTTCTCCACTTTTCACAATTTCGTCCTAAATTACAACAAAAACACAAACCACGCATAATTCCGACATAAAAGACATAAAATACACGTTTTGGTCCGGTTATTATAGTAATTAAGTGGTAGAAAAGATGGGTGTTTACACATCTATCAAATCCCCTACACTTGACCATTGCAATGTCCTCATGCAATGCATTAGTTACAAAGCATGTTTATACTTTTCATCATAATCAATCCATATTGGCCTTTATTAAAGAGATAGAAAATTATAAAAATGCAAAGCAATGAAATTAAAAGCATACCTTGGGTTTTGAAAATGTCATGAATAATCATCATCCTCAACTTTTCACTTTCTCCAAACCAAGCTTAAAAACGAGATCATTGTTATTATAAGTTAGTAAACTAACACGAACTCATGTGGGCCAATTATTCACTTAGACTCCCTTATTCCTATGGGTATCTCTTATATTTTATTATTTGTCTTGAATGATCACGAAGATGCATTGTTTGACTTATTTCGATAATTATTTAGTCTGAAAATAAAGTGCACGATTTAATCAATAGTTAGCTAAAGGACCAAATCTTTTAAAACTGCTTCTCGGGATATCAAAAAGTTCATATCTTGGCATAACTTGGTTCGCGATTTGAGACCTTTCTCGGGCCGATATTTGGCAGCGACTTCATACTTCAAATCTTGAGAGACGTTCATGAAATAATTGTCTTCTCTTCATAATTGGAATTTCTTCACTTGGAATTTTTGAGAGATTCTTCATATATGGACCACGACTTCTTCATTTTTCTCCAATCTTTATTTTGGATTTTGATATACAACGATCCGCCTCCTTTATTGACTTGGATCTATTTATCCTCATACCTTGTTAGGGTCTTTTCGGATACACTTCTCCATGACTTTTTGGGAGTTTTTGCTTTTCGTCGTGTGTCTCGATCCTTCATATTGATTTTCGATAAATGATTCTTCACATCACTTTTGGATCTTTAGCAACAAAACATAGCCCTCATGCCTTGTTAGGGCCTTTTCGGACTCGCCAATCTTCGCGCCCCGCTTCATAAGTTATGCCTTGGCTATGAACTCTCGTCATTACCGAGCAACTTTTAAACGATCTGGGGCTAGAAGCTAAGTAACTTTTCAAATCGTACGACCTTATTTATTAGCAGATAAATTTATTAGCAAGCGATGGGAGAATAGGCGTATAATTAACTCACATAAATTCACGAAAGAATACCGAACTTATAATTGGCTCTATCATCTCTCGTTCTCCACAGTTTAAAATCTCAAGTAATGAGACTCGTGGATACTTAGCCTAATAAATCAAAGTTTTGGGTTTTCGAGTCGCCTATAGGATCTTGCAAATTCTTAGACTTTTTCAAGTTTAGAAATCGCATTTTAAAGTTCCCTTGATAAACGACTCTCTAGGATCAATTATAGGAACTTGCGAAAAGTTCTTGTTCTTAACCCGTGAGAGTTAAGACTTTCGCGTTTTATAGCTCCCTATATAAAAGCCTAGCAAAACTTTGAATTAAACACGTTAAGGATACTAGCTAGAGTAAACTCGGATTGAGTCAAAAGATTCACAACGTTTGAAAATTAAAACCACTTATTAAACATTTATTCTAGAAAAGAAAGAAAATAACTATACAAAGATAACAACTAATAGGCCAAAATAGATCAAAAATTTTGAAAAATGTCGAAAAATTGATTTTCCGGTTAAAATGAGGACAAATACAAGAAAAAGACCACTTAACTTCGATAGAAGTCCCCCCTACACTTAAGATAAACATTGTCCTCAATGTTTAAGCATGTGGGAGTAAACTCCCCTACACTTAGGATATTGTGCACGTTGTTTAAATCTTGCTAAGGAAAAGACAACTAAAGAGATTCCTATTTTAATATTGAGAAAATATAAAATAGTGAATCGAAAAGAGTTTAGGATAGAACCGGGATAAAGTAGAACACGGAATCACGGGTCGTCAAGAATCATCAAGAGTGGATCGTTGAAGCTCGAATCCCTGATTAAGAAGTGAGGAGAGGAAATAGCAATCCAAGGGGTCCCCCCTACACTTATGGTAAAGAAAGCAAAAAGATAGATTCATGGGTTGCCTCCCAAGAAGCGCTTGGTTTTTGTTTACCGAGTCGTGAGCCTGACTCGACCTTGATCATCAATGGAAGAAGCATGAAACAAATCCACCAGGATCAAAGACATAGTTTTCATCCATCAATAAGCACGAGCTTAAGGCGAACAAGGCAAGCCAAAGAAGAAGTGGCAGGGTTCCCTTAAGCAGCAATGGAGCACGGTGGAAGCAAAGTTGAATTGGAGCAAGCATGTCTTCAAAATTTCCAAAGATTTTTCCTTTTATTTCATCAGGTGGATACTGAGATGGCTTAAAGACTTCAATACCGGGATCGAACACCTTTTCCTTTAAGGGAAAATAACACTCAGGCTCAGCCGAGTGTGAAGAAGATCCGCAAAGAAGCACAACCGCGTCCTTAGAAGTGGGACAAAGAGGTGTTAAATCATACGTGCAACGGATTTCGGTGTCAACCGGTTTCTTCTCCTTTGACAAAATGCTCTTCAAATCCAAAGTAGGATCAAGACGATAATCTTCAAAGTCATAAGGAGGAGCATCACTCTCATGAGGGAAGTATGTGTTGAGAAATTCAGAGAAATCTTCCTCAAATGAGTAATCGTCCAAAGTAGGATCGAGTGATGGAGGATCTTCATTAAGTGAAGAATCGCTCGAGAGAGTATCAGCCTCATCAAAATCATCGAAAGTGGGCAGCTCGGGATACTCAGAAGTACAATCAAAATCATCCGAGTCTGAGCTAGAATCATCATCATCATAAGCATCGAAGACCGGTTGAGAATCATAAATGGGAGAAGCTTCAAAATTGGGGCGAGAATCATCCACATTATCTTTAAAAAGTGGATTATCAATGCAAGAGTCGAATAGAGGATTGTCGTAGATGACAAAGTCATCGAGCACATTAATCATATTGACTGATTCTCGTCCAAAAGATTTGCCTGTAAGCTGCCCCATTTTGAAAATTTGTGAATCTTTCCCGACTCTTAAGATTAACTCACCTTCGGCTACATCTACTAAAGCACGTCCGGATCTCAAGAATGGTCGACCAAGTATTAAAGGAATACGAGGGTCCATTTCATAATCAACTACGACAAAATCGACCGGGAAAGTAAATGCGCCAACTTTAATAAACACGTCTTCGGCTATACCGACGGGGTAAGCGAGAGTGCGATTTGCAAGTTCAAGAGTCATCTTTGTTGGATTGAGGTCGGGTAAAGATAGTGTTTTCCAAACACTCAGTGGCATAAGATTAATACTAGCACCGAGATCGGCAAGGGCAGTAAATTCTTCAGTTTTGTTGAACACGCAAGGCAACACAAAACGACCGGGATCTCCAAGCTTTTTCGGAAGTTCTTTAAGAATAACTGCAGAGCAGTTTTCATTTAATCGTGTGTTGGCGAGTTCAAGCAGCTTCTCCTTCTTGTTAAGCAATTCCTTAAATGCTTTAACAAATTTGGGCATGTGGACAAGTGCTTCAAGGAAACTAATGCTGAATCCCATTTGAGAAATCATATTGATATATTTGGTTATTTGCGAGTCCTCCTTTGTTAGATCATTGGTCTTGCCTATACGAGAAGGGTATGGGATTCTTGGTTGATAGGGAGAAGGTGAAGGTTGAGATGTTGAAGGGTCCTTTCGAGATACATCGTCATGACGAGGCGGAGACGGTAATGGTGTACTACTACTAGGTGTAGGAGGAGTAGGGATACATGGTGGTGGAGGAGGTGTAGATGATGGTGTTGGGGTGGGTGGGTTGACAATGGTAATTCCACTACGCGTAGTTATAGCACTCACATTAGCTCGCGGATTGGTGACGGTGTTTGAAGGTAGAGAACCCGAAGAAGAAGAAGGTTGAGCTTCGGGAAAGAAACTAGCCAACAGATTCTTCAATTCAGTTGTTTGAGTGATGAAAGAGGATTGAAAATTATCACGAACCTCGGTTCTGATGTCATTACCTTGCTTCAAGATATCTCCTTTCAAATTGATTATTTGGCTCTGTAGATTCTTGATTTGCTCACCTTGAGTTCTCATGATTGTGTCAACATCGGGATTAATGGGTGGGTGTTGTTGGGTGGGTGGTTGATAAGGGTTAGAAGCACGAGGTGGGATTTGGTTGCTTCTATTGTAGTTGTTGGCGGGATTTTGGTTTTGAGGAGAAAAACAGGGGGAAAGGTAATTGTTGGAACGGTAGCTCAGCAGATTTCTATCCCCTTGTTGTCTAGCTTGGTAATTTTCTGGTGAATAATTACCGTAAGCTGCATACACATTTTCCGGATTTCCTTGTGTCGAAGGACAATCGGTGTATGAGTGAGGACCGCCACATGTTTCACAAGGATTAGCAACCGCTTTAACTTGTTGTTGTTGTTGGTTTGAAGCGAGAAGCGTAATACTTTTACTCATTTCAGCCATCATGCGGGTGAGTTCGGTCATCTCAGGGTTTGCTGAGGTAGAAGAAACATTGACTCTCGTGTTGTTTCTAGAAGAAGCAGAGGAATCCCAGTTCTTATGATGAGTAGTCATGTTTTCAATTAACTCTCTACACTCCTCGGGTCTCCTTTTCATGAATGTGCCACCGACGGCTGCATTGATCGTGTCACGATCTCGAAAAGTCAATCCGTTGTAGAAAGTATCGATCAAGGTGACCGGAAGCATATTGTGGTTTGGACAACGGTCGATCAAGACATTATATCTCTCCCATGCATCAAAAAGAGATTCATCGGGATCTTGCATGAAACCGCTGATCTGATTACGAAGGCTTGTGACCATGGATGGTGGAAAGTAGCGCGAAAGAAAGCGTTGAGTCATGTCATCCCAAGTGTGAATAGAATTCTTCGGGAGACGATCAAACCATTTCTCGGCATGATGCGATAAAGTATGTAGGAAGAGTTGTAGGCGAAGTACATCCATTGTGGCCCCAGGTAACTTCATGCTTTGGGTGATTGTAATGAACTTGTCGAGGTGTTTGTTGGCATCATCATCAGGCAATCCTCTAAATGGGTTTGTTTGCACTTGCTGAATCATGTGGTGCTTCAACGAAAACTCAGGAGCGTTGATTTGCATCGGCGCAATCGGTCCTCCTCGTCCAAACATGGTTGGTTGACAAAGTTCCTCCATGGTCCGAAGATCGGGCTGTGGAAGAGCATTGTTGTTATTGTTGAGGTGCGGTAGTTGATTATTGTTGTTAACACCTGCCATATCTAAATCTTCTTGAGGCTCGGGCTCTTGATAATTAGAAGATCTAGTACGCATACACCTGAAAATGAAAAAGAAAACAAAACCAAACACAAAAACAATATATATACACAATAAAGATAAAATCTTTTTGGATTTTTGATATTTTTAATTTTTTATGATTTTTTGAATTTGTTATGCAAGAAAAATAACGTTCACAAGTGAACGGATCCCAAAAAGCAACGTGTCTCTCACAAAAAACTGTTGATCTTTACGAAAAGAGCCGGCAGCGGCGCCATTTGATAACTGGCTTTTAACCCCCTATATAAAAATTAATTAAGTTCGTTGTGTGGTTCTCTTCGAATTGAAAAACTTGTCGTTTAATGTGTGACTCAGTTGAACTTTGGTAGAACAAAGATGTGTCGTTGTAGTTTTGAAAATAAAAGGTGCAGAACAATTAAAGTAAGAGTGCAATTAAAGTAGAAGTGCAGTAAATCTAAGTCTAATTAAAATAAAGTGCAAGTATTTAAAAGCGAGACTAAAATTAAAGGGCAATAAAGTAAATAACGCAAACTTAAATCTAACTAAGGCAAACTTAAAAACGCAACTAAAACTAAAACTTAAACTAAGGCAAATAAACTTAAAGTGCGACTAAGTAAAAAGGCAGGAAAAATAAAGCTCGAAGTTAAATGCTAAAATGAAAATAATAAGTCCCTATCCGGAATAAAACCCCTATTCGGAATACTGTCACTATGCGGAAAAAGGTGCCTATTCGGAATAGTTCCTTATGCGGAAAACAAAATCCTATTCGGAAAATTACTTCTATGCGGAATCTACCCCTTATTCGGAATATCACCTCCTATTCGGAATAATGCCTTACTCGGAATATCTGTCCTATTCGGAATACCAAGTCTCTATGCGGAAAGTTATCCCTATTCGGAATAACTTCCTATGCGGAAACTTTGCCCTATTCGGAAAATTATCCCTATTCGGAATAAATAATATTCCGCATAAACCTATTTGCCAAACCCTTACTCGGAATAAATAATATTCCGAATAGACCACAAACTGGCAACACATCTATTCGGAATAATCTGGGCTCGAGTCTGGGAAATATCAGTAACTGTGAAACGAAGAACACGGAAAAAGGGATAGCACGGATCTAAAAGAAACTTAACCAAATCAACAAAAAGATTAAACCAAACAAATAGATAAACAAATATAAAGCATAAACAATCAATCCAAAACAATAAAACTAACAAAACTTAGTCAAATTAATCAAAACCCACTTAAATAAATCAACAAAAATTAAGAACATGAACATAAACAAATCAACACAAAGATTAAGAAAGGAAGAATGAGATGAACAAGATAAAGATAAAGCTTGACAAGAATTAAAAAGAACAACTTACTTGAATTAAAATGGTAATTAAGTGCAAGACAAGGTAATTAAATGGACAAGTATTTAAATTGACAAGGTAATTAAAGGTGGAAGGACTAATTGTCACGATTAGCCAACAAAAAGAAATGATTAACAAATCCGAACTATATATAGGGGAGGATTAGGAAGCTTCCTCCCCTTCTTCCTTTTCTCTTAATTGCGTCATTAGGTCCTTAAGCATATAGTCTTCAATAATTGCACCATTAGTCCTTTTTCCTTCTAATCTTCTTTACTTGGACTCTAATGACTTGTGGCTCGGGATTTCTTTTAAACTCGTCTTTAATTTCTTCAATAAATTAGACTCGAGTTCTTCGTCTTTTGATAAACTTCCGTCTTTTGACTTTTTCTTCGATAAATCTTCAGAATTGGCCTTGGACTTCCGTTCTTATTCCACTTTTGACTTCTCGACTCCGTCTTTCATCTTTTTCTTCAATAAAAGCTGTGAATGCCCGTGAATTCCCGTGTTTTCTCCACTTTTCACAATTTCGTCCTAAATTACAACAAAAACACAAACCACGCATAATTCCGACATAAAAGACATAAAATACACGTTTTGGTCCGGTTATTATAGTAATTAAGTGGTAGAAAAGATGGGTGTTTACACATCTATCAAATACCTATACCTACCACCCTTTTGTCACCACATCCGTCGTGAATTAAATGTGTTTTGGGTAAGTATTGTCACCATAAAAAATCCTTGAAAAAATCACTTAAAAACACTTGTGATATTGTAATCAAAGTTTTTGTGCCTTAAGTGGTTTTGATCATCAAAAACGCTACCCCTTAACTTGTGCATTACACATGTTAGGTTGGTTTATCTTTTAATCCTTTTTATTGTTTAGCCAAATATCATTAAGTCTCCTTAATCCCATTTTCTCCCCTTTCCAAAATGTTAACCATCAATATTTTGGATATTAATGGATTAACCGGTCTTTGGGTAATAAAATGAAATTAGATGTTGGCCAAAGAACATATTAATGCTCCCCCTCAAATTAATGAGGGTAAGTTGTAGTGCTTGAGTATGATTTGTTTGAAAGATTTAGAATCTCGAGAGAAATTCTTGAAAAAAAAATATCATACTTTTACACTACAACAAGCCATAAAAGCTGATTATGTAAAAAGTAACATATTCAAAATTATAGACATATGTAGTTGACCTGTTATAAGACGAACCATAATTAAATGGTTCGTTCCGTGAACCTATAGTGAGCTCCATATGGTCGTCCACCGACGAATCGTTCTATACTTCGTAGCAACCGGCGCTTCCTTAGAAGTTCCTCAATCTTCCTGATTGCGTACGATGCTCCCTTTTTGCACTGGGTTGTCCAGGTGTACTTGACTGCCGGAAGTGGTAAGTTGGCATTGAGAACCGACATATCATCTCGAACATGCTTTAGCGTTCCATCACTGAATTTGTGCAGTTCGGAGAATCGCATATATTGCATGACGCCAGTCTCATTTGGATAAAAGATCCCTGCTTCCGGCGTTGTGGTCCCCATGTAAACCTTCTTGTTCTTATGGAAATTGTTGAGTGGAGTCGTATGGGGACGTTCCAGGTTTAGCTTCTTCTGATAGCTTTCTACTCCAAGTTGAAAGTCTTCCACCCGGTTTTGAATGACGATTTTCCTTGCATATTGACGAAAGTTGGAGCTCATGGCTATGACAATCTCAGGTGGTAGATGGTCAACTTTTTCTTGAGCCAGTAGCAACAAAAGATCTTCGATGTCTTCAAGTTGAAGGTACTGGAGATCACTTTCGTCAATTCGGTATTCTTTCTCATCAGTACGTTTGAACACGATTACATTCAAGTAATCATAACTGAAGACAGTCTGAGTGGTTGCTCCTTGGATGCTTTTGATTCTGTGAGCTGAGACAATAGAGGAACCTCTCTTAGGACGATGGAAATGATTGTAAGCTAACTGATAGGTGTGTAAACACCCATCCTTTTTACCACTTAACTACAATAATAACCAATCCAAAACGTGTATTTTATGTCGTAAATGTCGGAATTATGCGTGGTTTGTGTTTTTGTTGTGATTTAGGACGAAAATGTGAAAAGGGAAGAAAACACAAGCTTTCATGGGCTTTTATCGAAGAAAAAGACAAAAGACGAAGTCAAGAAATCAAGAGTGCAAAAAGAACGGAAGTCCAAGGCCTATTCTGAAGATTTATCGAATAAAAAGTCCAAAGACGGAAGTTTAATAAAGCCGAAGAACTCAAGTCTAATTTATGAAGAAATCACAAGACGAGTTTAAAGTAATTCCGAGACAAAGTCTGAAAGGTCGAAGAATTTAAAAGATTAAAGACTAAAGACGAAGGATTAAATGATAATTAAAGAAAGAAGAAAGAGAGGAGGAAGCTTCCTTCCACTAATCACCTCCTCCCCTATAAATAGAGTCATTAGTCATTTGTTTAGTTTTGTTAGCTAATTTGACAAATTAGTCTTTCCAATTTATTTCTTGCACTTTTCCTATTGTCATTTTAATACTTGTCCTTTAATTTCAAGATTATTTCAAGTAAGTTTTAATTTTTGTTGTTGAATCTTTATTTTTAATCAAGTTTTTAATTAATCTCTCATTCTACCTTTCTTGTTTTGATTTAATCTTTATGCTTATTTTCTTATTGTCATGCTTATTTGATTGTTTGTTATGTTTTTATGTGATTGATTGTGTTAGCTTATTGATTTTATAGCTTATTGTGTTCTTTTCTTAATTTTAATTAAATGTTTTTAAAAGTTATTTTATAAAAAGTTGATTTTAAATATTTAGATTATTTAGTGTTTCTTAAAGTTTTTAAATTTTGGTTTATTAGCTTTTTCTTAAAAGTATTTTGGTTAAGTTTTTAGATAAGTGCTTATTAGTTTTTGGCTTATTTTTGTCTTTAGCTTATTTGCAAATTTCCTTTGAAACATACGTTTTGAGGATAAGCCCCAAAATACGTTTTGAGGATAAGCCCCGAAATACGTTTTGAGGATAAGCCCCGAAATACGTTTTGAGGATAAGCCCCGAAATACGTTTTGAGGATAAGCCCCGAAATACGTTTTGAGGATAAGCCCCGAAATACGTTTTAAGGATAAGCCCCGAAATACGTTTTGAGGATAAGCCCCGAAATACGTTTTGAGGATAAGCCCCGAAATACGTTTTGAGGATAAGCCCCGAAATACGTTTTGAGGATAAGCCCCAAAATACGTTTTGAGGATAAGCCCCGAAATACGTTTTGAGGATAAGCTCCGAAATATGTTTTGAGGATAAGCCTCCTCCCCTATAAATAGAGTCATTAGTCATTTGTTTAGTTTTGTTAGCTAATTTGACAAATTAGTCTTTCCAATTTATTTCTTGCACTTTTCCTATTGTCATTTTAATACTTGTCCTTTAATTTCAAGATTATTTCAAGTAAGTTTTAATTTTTGTTGTTGAATCTTTATTTTTAATCAAGTTTTTAATTAATCTCTCATTCTACCTTTCTTGTTTTGATTTAATCTTTATGCTTATTTTCTTATTGTCATGCTTATTTGATTGTTTGTTATGTTTTTATGTGATTGATTGTGTTAGCTTATTGATTTTATAGCTTATTGTGTTCTTTTCTTAATTTTAATTAAATGTTTTTAAAAGTTATTTTATAAAAAGTTGATTTTAAATATTTAGATTATTTAGTGTTTCTTAAAGTTTTTAAATTTTGGTTTATTAGCTTTTTCTTAAAAGTATTTTGGTTAAGTTTTTAGATAAGTGCTTATTAGTTTTTGGCTTATTTTTGTCTTTAGCTTATTTGCAAATTTCCTTTGAAACATACGTTTTGAGGATAAGCCCCAAAATACGTTTTGAGGATAAGCCCCGAAATACGTTTTGAGGATAAGCCCCGAAATACGTTTTGAGGATAAGCCCCGAAATACGTTTTGAGGATAAGCCCCGAAATACGTTTTGAGGATAAGCCCCGAAATACGTTTTAAGGATAAGCCCCGAAATACGTTTTGAGGATAAGCCCCGAAATACGTTTTGAGGATAAGCCCCGAAATACGTTTTGAGGATAAGCCCCGAAATACGTTTTGAGGATAAGCCCCAAAATACGTTTTGAGGATAAGCCCCGAAATACGTTTTGAGGATAAGCTCCGAAATATGTTTTGAGGATAAGCCCCGAAATACGTTTTCCGGATAAGGCATGAAAAACGTTTTGCGGATAAAGAAAAAAACGTTTTGCGGATAAGTAATATAAGGGTGTCATGCTAGCTTGCTAGCTTGAGGCTTTTTCCCCGCCCATTTCAGCAGGTAGTTTGGTTGCTTGAGCTAGCTGCCTGCTAGCTTGTTTATTTAATAGTATTGTTCCGTAATTGTTTAGTTTTATCTGAAAGTTGTTCCGATTTTATTTTTGAAAGTTACGTATTTTTAGTTGAATTTTTCGTCGATTTTTAGTATTAATATTTTTTCGTAAAGTTTAAGTTTTATATTTTATTTAGTACCCGCTTTAGGTTTTGCCTCGTTTAGCTTTAAATTACCATTTTAGTTTTATTCTCTCCTTTTTCATTTAGTAAACATTATTTTCGAGTCGATAATTATTTTCGTCTTTTAGTTTTATTTTTATTAATTGTTTTGATTTAAATTTCGTTGTATTATTTGTTTTAATATTCGTTTTAATATCGTTTTAATTTTTAGTTTTTAATATTCACCTTGTTTTACTTTAATTATTGTACTTGTCTTTAGTTTGTTTTTAAATACTTTCCGCATTTACTTTTTAATCAGTTATAGATAATCAACTTCCCTTTTTCTTAACCAAAAACAATTGAGTCGCACTTTGAACCGGAAATCAATTCGTTAAGACACCGAGAAAACGAACTTTTTAACCTAGCAAAAACCCTAATTTCAAATGGCGCCGCTGCCGGCTCTTTTCGTGAAGATTAACGGTTTTTTGTGAGAGACGCGTTGGATTTTGGGATCCGTTCACTCGTGAACGTTATTTTTCGTGTAAAAAATTTTCAAAAATCCCAAAAACATTTGAAAAATCATAAAAAACATTTCTTTTTCAAAGTTTTGCACCAAAAATATTCCTCTTTCCCCTCTATTGTGTTTAATTCTTTTCTTTACCCCTCTTATTTATAATTCTTCATGGATTCGTCTTGCGTACGGCGTGGGAGACCATGGCATGGTTTTCAAATATGTCAATGGTGTACTTGTGAGCGGTGCGGTTCTAATATCGACGATACACAATTTGGATTTTGTCCATTTTGTAATTCAACAAATTCGTACTTCTCTTCTTACAATAATTTCTCATCCTCTCCCGTCTATGACAATCCTTATCCTCAAAATGCACCGGTTTTTCTCCATACCCGTGGTGCTATATTTGTGGGGGCCCTCACGATGCTTCTTCTTGTGATCCGTCGAAGGTCTTTGAGAAAATTCCGTCCTATCATCCCAGTGTGTATAACTTTGAGCCCCCACATCACACCCTCAATCATCAGTCCTCTCAGCAAATTAGTCTTGACCAACAACTCACTACTTTGAATGATGTTCTAGAAAGTTTAGCTCAAATCCGAGCTGACTTGCATCAGGAAAGGCAACCTTTGCTTGATGGTGACGAAATATTGAAATCCACCAACACTTTTTTGAGCCAATTTGGTCGTTTTCCCTTCTTTTCTACACCAAAATGTTTAATTACAGCGTGGGATAGAATTGGTTTAATTGAACATACTCGGGGAGATGAACAACAAAATTTGCTTCATGAGCTTCTTAAAGATGTGGAGGTTATCAAGGAAGAGTTAGCCGACTATGTCACTCCTAATTGGAATGGTCCCGTCTATTATGATGATGATGACGACGATGATGTCTACGCTCTCGACCAATCTTCTGAAGTTGCTACTCCTACTCTCGATATTCCTAATGCGTCTAAGGACGATGATTCATTGAGTGAGATTAGTGATTTTGGTCTCGATAAATTCTTGATGATGAGGTTTGTGACATACCGACTGCTATGGAGTCTGAGGATGACGTTGCTCTTACGCAAGAGGTCGATCCGAATGATGACGATTTTTCTCCACGCTATGAGAATTTCAATTTTGAATTTTCTCAATCTCCACCGGGAGATGCGGGCGATGACGATTTATTCTTTCCGGCTTACGAGAAGTTCACCGATGAACTGGCTCTTGTAGATGAGGTGGAAGACGTGATTCTTCGCGACAGATTACGGAAAGTGCATCTTCTTATTGCTCAAACCGAAGAGTTGACTTCTCCTCCTCTTTCCGAGTCTTTACCTCCATCTATTCCTCCCATTGAAGATAATGACCCATTGCTAGAAGAAATCGACATTCAATCAATACCTCCGGGTATTGATGATGATGACACAGAGGGGGATATTATTTTTGATAATTTGCTGCAAGAACGTATTGTCCCAAGTCCCCCTCCCGAGCACCTTTCATCCTCCCCTTTAGCCACTATTACGGAGGATGAGTGCTTTGACCCGGGAGGTGACATTCACTATTTCATGATTGATAACATTACGGCTTTGCCGAGTTCTCAACATCCATTGTCTTTGGGGGATGACAATGTGCTTACTTTACCCACCCCACCTCCCGTGGCTCACGACTTCACATACTTTTCGTATGTTGAAAGGACTTTTCTCCCATTTAAGACTTATCCTCCCGCCTCCCCTTTGTTGATGTCCTCCGGGAACGAGGACAAGGTCTTTGATCCCGGTATTACATGCGAGGCTTCCCCATGGACCATTTAATTCGGGGACGAGTCAGGCTCGTGACTCGGTTAACAAAAACAAGCGCTCTTCGGGAGGCAACCCGTTTATCTTTCTTTATCTATATTCACCATAAGTGTAGGGGGAGCCCCGTTGGTTTCTTGTTTTCTTTCTTATCATGTGCAGGGATTAGAGCTTCAAAGACACACTCTTGATGACTTTTGATGACCCGTGATTCCGTGTTCTCATCTTCTCGGTTCTATCCTAAACTCTTTTCGATTCACTATTTTATATTTTTCAATATTAAAATAGGAATCTCTTTAGTTGTCTTTTCCTTAGCAAGATTTAAACAAAGTGCACAATGTCCTAAGTGTAGGGGAGTTTACTCCCACATGCTTAAACATTGAGGACAATGTTTATATCAAGTGTAGGGGGACTTCTATCGAAGTTAAGTGGTCTTTTCCTTGTATTTGTCCTCATTTTAACCGAAAAATCAATTTTTTGACATTTTTCAAAATTTTTGATCTATTTTGGCCTATTAGTTTTTCCTTTATTTTAGTTATTTTATTTCGTTGCTAGAATAAAATTTTAATAAAGTGGTTTTAATTTTCAACGTTGTGAATCTTTTGACTCAACCCGAGTTTACTTATCTAAGTTTACTCTAGCTAGTATCCTTAACGTGTTTAAGTCAAGTTTTGCTAGACTTTTATATAGGGAGCTTTAAAACGCGAAAGTCTTAACTCTCACGGGTTAAGAACAAGAACTTTTCTCAAGTTCCTATAATTGATCCTAGAGAGTCGTTTATCAAGGGAACTTTAAAATGCGATTTCTAAACTTGAAAAAGTCTAAGAATTTGCAAGATCCTATAAACGACTCGAAAACCCAAAACTTTGATTTAATAGGCTAAGCATCCACGAGTCTCATTCCTTGATATTTTAAACTGTGGAGAACGAGAGATGATAGAGTCAATTATAAGTTTGGTATTCTTTCATGAATTTATGTGAGTTAATTATAAGCCTATTCTCCCATTGCTTGCTAATAAATTTATCTGCAATAAATAAGGTTGTACGATTTGAAAGGTTACTTAGCTTCTAGCCCAAGATCGTTTAAAATTTGCTCGGTATTGATTAGAGTTCATAGCCAAGGCATAACTTATTGAAGCGGGATGCGAAGATTGGCGAGTCCGAAAAGGCCCTAACAAGGCACGAGGGCTACATTTTGATGCTAAAGATCCCAAGTGATGTGAAGAATCATTTATAGAAAATCAATATGAAGGATCGAGACACACGACGAAAAGCAAGTACTCCCCAAAAGATCATGGAGAAGTCTATCCGAAAAGACCCTAGAAAGGTATGAGGATAAATAGATCCAAGTCCTAAAAGGAGGCGGATCGTTGTATATCAAAATCCCAAATAAAGATTGGAGAAAAATGAAGAAGTCGTGGTCCAAATATGAAGAATCTCTCAAAACTTCAAGTGAATAAATTCCTATTATGAAGAGAAGACCATTATTTCATGAACGTCTCTCAAGATTTGAAGTATGAAGTCGCTGCCAAAAATCGGTCCGAGAAAGGTCTCAAATCGTGAAACGAGTTATGCCAAGATATGAACTTTATGAGGTCCCGAGAAGCAGTTTTAAAAGATTTTGTCCTTTAGCTAACTATTGCTTAAATCTTCCCACTTTATTTTCAGCCTAAATAACTATTAAAATAAGTCAACAATGCATCCTCGTGATCATTCAAGACAATAATAAAATATAAGAGATACACCTAGGAATAAGGGAGTCTAAGTAAATAATTGGCCCACATGAGTTCGTGTTAGTTTACTAACTTATAATAACAATGATCTCGTTTTTAAGCTTGGTATGGGAACGTGAAACTTGAGGATGATAATCATTCATGACATTCCAAAACCCTAAGGTAAGTTTTTGATTTCTTTACTTGTTTTGTAATTTTCTATCTCTTTAATAAAGGCCAATATGGATTGATTATGATGGAAAATATAAAACGTGCTTTGTAACTAATGCATTGCATGAGGACATTGCATTGGTCAAGTGTAGGGGATTTGATAGGTTTGTAAACACCCATCCTTTTTACCACTTAACTACAATAATAACCAAGCCAAAACGTGTATTTTATGTCGTAAATGTCGGAATTAGGCGTAGTTTGTGTTTTTGTTGTGATTTAGGATGAAAATGTGAAAAGGGAAGAAAACACGGGCTTTCATGGGCTTTTATCAAAGAAAAAGACAAAAGACGAAGTCAAGAAATCAAGAGTGCAAAAAGAACGGAAGTCCAAGGCCTATTCTGAAGATTTATCGAATAAAAAGTCCAAAGACGGAAATTTAATAAAGCCGAAGAACTCAAGTCTAATTTATGAAGAAATCACAAGACGAGTTTAAAGTAATTCCGAGACAAAGTCTGAAAGGTCGAAGAATTTAAAAGATTAAAGACTAAAGACGAAGGATTAAATGATAATTAAAGAAAGAAGAAAGAGAAGAGGAAGCTTCCTTCCACTAATCACCTCCTCCCCTATAAATAGAGTCATTAGTCATTTGTTTAGTTTTGTTAGCTAATTTAACAAATTAGTCTTTCCAATTTATTTCTTGCACTTTTCCTATTGTCATTTTAATACTTGTCCTTTAATTTCAAGATTATTTCAAGTAAGTTTTAATTTTTGTTGTTGAATCTTTATTTTTAATCAAGTTTTTAGTTAATCTCTCATTCTATCTTTCTTGTTTTGATTTAATCTTTATGCTTATTTGCTTGTTGTCATGCTTATTTGATTGTTTGTTATGTTTTTATGTGATTGATTGTGTTAGCTTATTGATTTTATAGCTTATTGTGTTCTTTTCTTAATTTTAATTAAATGTTTTTAAAATTTATTTTATAAAAAGTTGATTTTAAATATTTAGATTATTTAGTGTTTCTTAAAGTTTTTAAATTTTGGTTTATTAGCTTTTTCTTAAAAGTATTTTGGTTAAGTTTTTAGATAAGTGCTTATTAGTTTTTGGCTTATTTTTGTCTTTAGCTTATTTGGAAATTTCCTTTGAAACATACGTTTTGAGGATAAGCCCCAAAATACGTTTTGAGGATAAGCCCCAAAATACGTTTTGAGGATAAGCCCCAAAATACGTTTTGAGGATAAGCCCCGAAATACATTTTGAGGATAAGCCCCGAAATACGTTTTGAGGATAAGCCCCGAAATATGTTTTGAGGATAAGCCCCGAAATACGTTTTGAGGATAAGCCCCAAAATACGTTTTGAGGATAAGCCCCAAAATACGTTTTGAGGATAATCCCCAAAATATGTTTTGAGGATAAGCCCCGAAATACGTTTTGAGGATAAGCTCCGAAATACGTTTTGAGGATAAGCCCCGAAATACGTTTTCCGGATAAGGCATGAAAAACATTCGCGGATAAAGAAAAAAACGTTTTGCGGATAAGTAATATAAGGGTGTCATGCTAGCTTGCTAGCTTGAGGCTTTTTCCCGCCCATTTCAGCAGGTAGCTTGGTTGCTTGAGCTAGCTGCCTGCTAGCTTGTTTATTTAATAGTATTGTTCCGTAATTGTTTAGTTTTATCTGAAAGTTGTTCCGATTTTATTTTTGAAAGTTACGTATTTTTAGTTGAATTTTTCGTCGATTTTTACTATTAATATTTTTTCGAAAAGTTTAAGTTTTATCGTTTATTTAGTACCCGCTTTAGGTTTTGCCTCGTTTAGCTTTAAAGTACCATTTTAGTTTTATTCTCTCCTTTTTCATTTAATAAACTTTATTTTCGAGTCGATAATTAATTTCGTCTTTTAGTTTTATTTTTATTAATTGTTTTGCTTTAAATTTCGTTTTATTATTTGTTTTAATATTCGTTTTAATATCGTTTTAATTTTTTGTTTTTAATATTCACCTTGTTTTACTTTAATTATTTGTACTTGTCTTTAGTTTGTTTTTAAATACTTTCCGCATTTACTTTTTAATTAGTTATAGATAATCAACTTCCCTTTTTCTTAACCATAAACAATTTAGTCGCACTTTGAACCGGAGATCAATTCGTTAAGACACCGAGAAAAGGAACTTTTTAACCTAGCAAAAACCCTAATTTCTTTCTTTGCAGTCCAGTGAGAGATGCCAAGTGAAGCATAGGTATCATAAAACTTGAGCAGCTTCTTTCTCCATATTGTGTCAGGCACTTTATCCTCTATCCATGGAACATTCTCCAAATTAACAACCTTGAGCATAGTGAGTGACGTGGCATATTTCTTTGCTCCATTTTCAAGGTATTCAAGATCGTGAGAGACAAAGTGCTCTATTGGGATCGTTACAGAACCGGTGATGACCGTTGGTGTAAGAGGTCGCAACACGGGAGTCTGAATTCCTGTAGTTGTCGCTCTAATTGCCTTTGTAAGCTCATTCAAGTGATATTCTGCTTCATTATGGCTGATCTTTAAAGTGTCAAAGAAGTCCACATTTGCAGCTGCCATTTTAATCAGATCCAGAGTCATTGTCGGTTTCCCATGAGAATACCTTAGAAAAGCCGAGAAATCGATAGGGTTGTTGAGGAATTGAGTCAGCTCCATTTCAGTTGCAGTGTCAAAAGGATGCTGTGGTGCTGCATTTGTTAGCCAAATTTGCTCTTGTACAGTATCATCGATGATAAGAGATTCAGCAAACGTCGGTTCTGGAACATTTAAATCTTCAACTTCCATATCAACGTTATGCTGATCTTCAGATGGTGTTGAAAGTGGATCTTGCATCACCGATATATCATCGTGAGGTTCTTCTTCAAGCATTGACTCTGTCAGTTCTTCTGCTTGCATATATTCTACAGATTCATTGTGAGAATCGGTAGTAAAAGCTGGTGCAGTAGATATACCTGTGATAACATGCTGAGTTTCTGGTACTATTGACTCCAACGTCTTTTCTGTGGTTTCAGTGATGTTTTCTGCAGCTTCCTCTAAACCTTTCTCAGTAGCCTTATCACTGTCATCCTTGTTTGACTCTTCTTCATTTGTACCCGTTTCGTCATTCTTATCACCCTTGTTGATTCCATTACCCTTGTCATTATCATCATCGTCATCCTGATCGTCATCTATATCCTCGTCCTCATCTTCATCTTCATCCTTATCCTTTTCTTCCTCATCCTCTTCTTCCTCCTCATCTCCTTCCTTATCCTTATCCTCATTTTGATCATTGTTACCATCATCCTCGTCACCGTTACCCTCGTCATCTTCCTCCTCTAGCTCGTCTTCATTGTCAGACTCAGAGTCGGTAGTGTCTGCAGGTGTATCTTCAATAATTGCTTTGTTAAGATATTGAAGAACTTTGCGTTTGTATTTCGATTTATGAGCTCCCATATCTAGCAGACGTGTCTGTAACAATGTCATTAGTTGAAGGGTAGATAAACCATTACCGACAAGATTTGGTAGTTGTTGATCAACAAAAGACTTGACTTCTCGTCGAATGATCGTGGTCATCTTCTCGTCGATTGACCCAAGAAAAGCAGGATTTTCTTTATCACGAGTTTTCTTCTCCAAGAAATGATTTATGTTGTGCTTTAAGTTTAGACACTTTGTCTGTTAGTTTCTGAAGTGTAGGCTCATCAGGTTGCGGTTCCTTGGGAGGAGTGATGATCCTTTCAGTCAATGTAGCTATTTGTTGTTCTGCTGGTGGAGGTGTAACCATCACTGTTAAGGTGGTGGTGGATGATACTGGGTGTTCAAGGATAGGTGTTGGTGTAGATGTAGTGATTGGGGCGGTGGTTGATACAGGTTGTTTAGTTGTTGATGACGGTGTAGATTCAGTGGTTAGGATGGTGGTTGATACCGGTTGTGCAACAAGTGCTGGTGTGATAACTGGTGTTATGATTTCACTGATGACCAGGGTGGATAATGGTGAGGTGGTGGTTGATGTAGTTATGGGAACATCCACCATTGCTTCATTTGTTGATGGATCAGTGTTTGTGACCTCGACACCCTCCCCTTCTAAATTTAGATATTTCATAACATCATCAGAGCCAGAAGTAGACTTACTTTAAAGTTGAGTCTCTGGTATGAGAGTTGCATGAGCATCGTCATTTAGCACCATGTGAGTTGGTTCTGGTAAAGATGTGGTGATATTGGCGTCTCGATACATCATGCTTGTATCAGTGTCTGCACTGCTATCACGTTCTTCACTCTGTTCACGACTTTTAAAATGATAGTTAGCAGCATCTTCATATGCATTTTCATAAGTATCTTCCTCAGTAGGATCTTCATAAAATTCCATGTCATCATCAGGATTACCAAAATCTGCTAAGTCTTCAAACATTCTTGAGCCTGATCCTGCAAAAGCTTCCTGTCTACTTTGTTGAAGAACGATACGCAGTCGTTTGGCTTCAGAAAGTTGTTGTTGAGCAGGTTCATTTGAAGCAACACTTGCTTCTTTTCCTTTAGTTTGCTTGGCTTTCTTAGGCCTTCGGAGTGGTACTTCTTCCTGTTCTTCCTCAGTATGGATCGTCTCATCTTCATCATCATCTTCATCCACTATTTGCATCTTCCCTGGGCCTCTATCCTTAGAAGAAGCAGTTGATTGGCGCTTTGAAACTCTATTCTTACGTTTACCTTTTTTCTTCTCTGAGGGAAGTGAATTTTCATGTTTAAACTGTGCGTCAATATCATTTAGCATCTCTTGATATTTATCACTCTCCTTGATTCCATCATTTACCATTGTGTCAGGTACTAGGGCAGGAAGTAATGCGTAATTTGTAGAATTAGTGTCTGCATTCATTATGAGAATCACATAGTCATCATCTTTGGTGTGGTAGAAGAAATTCCCGCGAGTGTCAATGGTTGGGTCATTCTTCATGAAGTGGCTGATAATGAGCTTGGTGAATCTTGGGAATGGAAGATGCACGGATTTCTTCTTCGTTCCAGTAAACTGATAACAAAATTCTTGCCAGAGAAGAAGTGCATAGTCTACTTTATATGCAGTGTACAATCCCCAAAATAAGTGAGCCTGTGGTGGTCTCATTGCATCGGTGCCCCTAGTTTTTCCAGTAAGACACTTGACGATGATGGTGATAAGTGCTTTCCAGGGTTGCCCTATGTGAGAAGTGTTAAAGTGGGATAGGTTGTGGATTTTACCTTCATAATTCATAGCACGAATGATTCGAAGCACTTCATCGTTCTTTGGGTTAGCCACAAATTGTTCTCCTTGTGCCAACCTAGGAAGTTTAAACAATTTCCGAAAAATGCTTAAGTTGAGTACCCTTGGTGTTTTGTTCAGTTGGAAAGAGATTGTCTTTTTGGAGAAAGATGCAGTGTTCCAGAATTCATGCATGTAGACTTCGGGAACAGAGGCAGTACATCTGAGTGTATCTCTGATGGGTGAGATGTCTAGGATATCCGTGGCGATTTTGAAAGCTGGTAAGGACGGATCAAAATCCTCTTGTAATCGAGAATTGTTCTCAGCATATGGAAGCCTATCACTGAGCGAAACAAGTTCAAGATCACGAAGTCGTTGTTGTTCCTCTGTGATTGACATTTTCCTGCTTTGATGACATAAGCACAAATGATATACACAAAATATATACATATATCTTAAGTCTATGCCAAGTTGAATCATAGGGAAAAATTCATAACAATTATTACCACATATTATAGAGAAACAACATACAAACATAGTTCAGATGAACAAGGTTCTTACATTCGACAACACACTTAGAATAATGACATATATGCCAAAGACATTTTATTCTAAAGAGATAACGACCTAGCATTAGTTCTTAAAATATTTGGATTTCTTAGTTGTCATAACCAGAACCTCAGTGGGTGTAGGTTTGATTTCTACTAACACCTCAGTAGGTCTTGGTTTAGTTTCAACCAAAACTTCAGTGGGTTTTGGTTTAGTTTCAACCACTACGTCAGGAATTGTCAGATTATCCTCAACCCAAAATATAGTAGGCTTGAAAAAAGGACAAGACAACGATGAAGCTATGTCTTCCATGGCCTGGAAACAAAACACAAGACATTCAATAAGTAATTTGTATCTCTTTTGTTTACATAGGAGTCAACTTATTAAATAAGATGAACTTCTGTAATAAGAAACCTTTCAAGTATTCTTAAGAGATAAAATTAATTAATTTCAATAAAACTTGGTTTCGTGTTAGTGGCCCTAATTTACTAAAAGCCTAATATGGAAATAATGCAATCTAGGCCGAACTCATTAGATAGTCTAAGGCAAATGCATAATACTTAAAATTTCATAGCAAAGTTACAAGGTATCGGAATCATAAGAATCCTAAGTCCATCGCAATCTATCAATCCATCGGAATCCTAGCCAGCCATCGCAATGATTAAAGCATCGCAATCCTATTGAAATAGTGTCCTATCGCAATATCTAAGTCCATCGCAATAAGTGCAATTCCATCGGAATGTATGAGAAACCATCGCAATACCTATTACAATGCCATCGCAATAACGCATCGGAATGCGTCATCGCAATATGCCATCGCAATGCGCAATCGGAATGAGCCATCGCAATGAGCCATCGGAATGACCCATCATAATAGCCCATCGCAATGAGCCATCGCAATGACACATCACAATGAGCCATCACAATGAGCCATCGAAATGACTCATCGCAATAGCCCATCGCAATGAGCCATCGGAATGACTCATCGCAATGACAGGCATCGCAATATGAGTATCGTAATGATCATCGGAATCCGTGAAAGGGATCCGATCTGAACGTTGACTTATCGATTCCAGGAACTAGGCAATGTTTTAAACAACTATGGGCAAAACCAATGTTCATCTAGTCATACTGAACAAATCGCACAACTTAATTACCATATTCATTGCAAAACACGAAACCCTAATTTTTGATATGAACTAAGGAATCTGTTTTGTTTGAGATGCAACGAAATGATGTTAGTGATAACAAATATGGCTTAATACAATACCTAGATGATGAACAACGTGCAGGCAATCGAAAACTCAAGAAATGAATGATACAGCAAGGTTCAACAATGGCGGATGAAGTGAGTTTTTGTGTGTGTTTGTGATGGTGACAGGGAAAGGGGGGGTGTGATGTTTTGACTTGGTCAACTTGTTGCCAAGTTGACACATTAACCCCCCATTTTGCAATAGTTGCAAGTATGGTCCCCCTTTTTGTAATAGTATTTGATGTAAAGTGAATTTGATTTAACCAAATCAACTTACCTAAATACCAACCCGCTCACAAACACGACCACAAATACTTAACGCCAAAATTCAAGTAACCTATTCATGAATTTTTATTCACACAAGGCACACGTAGCATAAAAATGATTATGATGAATAGTTAATATTTTCTGTAAATCCTTTTTAAAGACCAAATTTGATTCTACGAAGATTTAATATTTGCTCCCCCTTAAACACGGACCCGTTTTCTATTTAAAGAGCTGTAGTCAATGATTTTAAGGACACAAATATTCATGAGGACATTTTCTGGTTAAGTGATTTTATGGAACGATTTTGGTGGCAATAAGATTTCTCTTATTTTTACAAAAATAAGTGCACTCATACGTACACTAATTTGTGTTAGACCAAGTTATAAAGTAAACTTAGTCCCTTACAAGGTTTTAAAGTAAACCTTGCCCGAGAAAATTAATTCCCGTTGTGAGCCAACGTTTTCATAAGAAATACGTGACTTTAATGCGAAAAGCGGGTTGCAGTCTGAAATAACTACAAGCCATAATGGGCATGTTTTAAAACTTGTACAACTTTTATACGGACTCTATTTATGGCGCCGTGTCAACATTAATCGACATTTCTAAGGTCGTAAATATTACCGTACTAAAAGACATGCCCGTTTTGAAAATGAAAAATATTTTTAGATTTTCTTGATTTTATATTTTTTATGGTTTTTCTATGTTTTATATTTTTGTATTTTTCTTTTGGTGGTTTAAATATATACGATAATATACAAGATCACGATCAAAGGATACTCGAGAATAGTTTACCACTACTATTCTTCAGATTCTTCTGCCAACTCCTTAAGTGTCGCTGGTGAGAATGATTTCATGCCTAGCTTTTCGATCAAAAACTCGATACGTCCTCGATCTAATGCCTTCGTGAAAATATCTGCCAGCTGATACTCAGTGTTGACGAAGTACAGTTCGATCACTCCATTTTCCACTTGCTCTTTGATGAAGTGGTAGCGGATGTCAATGTGCTTTGCTCGAGAATGTTGAACGTAGTTGCAGCACAGAGCGATTGCACTTTTGTTATCACAGTACATCGGGATTTTGTTGAATCCAAGACCGTAGTCAGTCAATTGTGATCTCATCCAAAGAACTTGAGCACAAAAACTGGACATAGCAATGTATTCAGCCTCCGTACTTGATATCACAACGCTTTTCTGCCGTTTTGATGCCCAACTAACAAGTCTATCTCCAAGAAGTTGAACACTGCCAGAAGTGCTACGTCTGGTATCTTGACACCCTGCATAATCCGCATCTGCATATGAGATTAGTGCAATAGAGGAATCCTTCGGATACCACAGACCACGATGAAGTGTTCCTTTAAGATACCGAAAGATCCTTTTTACAACATGTAAGTGCTTTTCGTTAGGCCGAGCTTGATACTGGGCACACATGCATATAGCAAATTGCAAATCAGGCCTGCTAGCAGTCTGATAGAGAAGGGTTCCGATCATTCCACAGTAAATTTTAGGATCGACAGATATCCCTTCCTTATCTTCATCTAACTTGGATCTCTCCACCATTGGAGTATCCACGGGGTCACAGTTTTCAAAATGATATTTGTTTAATGATTCAAGAGCAAATTTGGATTGATTAATAAAGATGCCTCTGGGATTCTGAGAAATTTGCAACCCTAAGAAAAATGAAAATTTTCCCATCATCGACATCTTAAACCGTGTGGACATAATTTTCTCAAAATGGTCAGACAAACGTTGATTAGTAGCAGCAAATATTATATCATCAACATAAATTTGTACCAGTATCATGTCGTTGTCCTCCTTGAGAATGAATAATGTTGGGTCCACTTTGCCTTTGGAGAAGCCTTTGGAGATGAGATACGACGATAAGAGATCGTACCACGCGCGTGGAGCTTGTTTCAACCCGTAAAGAGCCTTCTTGAGCTTGTACACGTGATTAGGATACTATGAGTTGACGAATCCATTCGGCTGGCTTACATAGACATCTTCCCTTAATTCACCATTGAGAAATGCCGTCTTAACATCCATTTGGTAGACGATCATGTTCATGTGAGCAGCATAAGCAAGGAATAGTCTAATTGCCTCCAATCGTGCAACAGGAGCAAAGGATTCATCAAAGTCAATACCCAAAGCTTGTTTGTAACCTCTAGCAACCAATCTAGCTTTGTTCTTCAGCACTCCACCCAACTCATCGAGTTTAACCTTATATACCCACAAGAATGTAAGGATGTCAAAGTTGCTGGGTAAAGGAACTAATTCCCACACTTCAAGACGTTGAAATTCATTAAGTTCCTCTTGCATGGCTTCAATCCAAGATGATTTAGTCATGGCTTGTTGCCAGTTTTTAGGTTCAGTGTCGGGAAGAAATGCATCAAAGTAGCAATATAATGCATGTTCTTGGAGTTGGTGGCGTGTTAAGACTGGTCGATCGATGTCACCAATAATATTGCGGATTGGGTGATCCTTTGTCCATTTTGTGTTGTGAGTTTCAAGCCGTGGTGGTCTGGAGTGAACGATTGCAGGAGCTTCCTCTGAGGTAGACGCACCGTGAGGGTCTTCAGGTATATGTGAACCAAAGAAGGGAAGCTCTTGTAAGTGAGCATATTCTAAATCGTGATCGTAGAGATCCTCTTCAACATTATTAGGAATGAGTGGGGGTGATGATTCAGGTGTAGTTTGTGAATTGTTAGGGGATGGGACATCTGGTTCAAGAGTAACAATAGATGTCTCGGACTGATTTCCATTATCTTGAGCAACAACTTCGGGAATCGGAGCTACTGCTGCAGGTGCTGGATAATCATTACTCGGTGAATCAAAGAATTCATCAAACATAGGTTGAAATAACTTGTCCCACTCGGACCTTGTAGGTGGTATAAATGATGGAGAAGTAGGATTGTTGGGAGTTAGTCCAGAACTGATTGTACCGGTTCCCATCTCATGTAAAGCGGGTCAGATCTGTGTTGTTCAGAAGCGATCGATGTCAGCTCATCAAAATCGGCATCCAAAGTTTCTACTATCTTGCCAAGACGACGGTTATAAATCCGGAAAGCTTTCTTTGTAGGCGAGTAACCAATGAAAATTCGAATATCAGCCTTCGGTTGAAGTTTTCCCAGATTCTCACTATTTGTATTTGGATAACAAAGTGCACCAAACACATGAAGAAATGAAATATCGGGTTTGTGTCCGTGAAGTAGCTCATATGGAGTTTTACCATGGCGTTTACGGATGATGAAGCGGTTTTGGGTATAACATACGGTTGCCACTGCTTCAGCCCATAAGAATAAAGGAGCATTCGCATAAATCAACATAGTTCGAGCAGCTTCCATAAGTGTACGGTTACTTCTTTCCACGACACCGTTTTGTTGTAGAGTGCGGGCAACAGAAGTTTCATGTGAAATACCTACCTTTTCGTAATAGTCTCGTAGAGTTTGATTAACGAACTCAGTGCCATTATCAGTGCGAATGCGGTGAACAGTAGCATTAAGACGTACTTGGATCATCTTTAAGAAAGTAATGATATACTCTGGTGCTTGATCCTTGGATGCTAAAAATTTTACCCATGTAAACCTTGAGAAATCATCCACTATGACGAGGATGTATTTTCTACCACTCACACTAGCCGTACGCATTGGCCCGCAAAGATCCATGTGCAAAAGATATAGTGGTTCTTGGTTGGTGTCTTCAGCTTTAGGTTTGTATGATTTCTTGGTGCTTTTCCCCAAAGAACATACGGAACATAAATGATCCTTGTCGAACTTAAATTTTGGAAGACCACGAACAAGTTCGTTTTTAGCCAAATGGTTAATAGCATCAAAGTTAAGATGAGATAACCGGCGATGCCACAACCATGACTTGGTCTTAGATGCTTTGGAGAGTAAGAAAACAGGAGAAGCGGCCATCATGTTTTGAATAGACAGTGTGTAGAGATTATCCCCTCGAGAACCTTTTAACAAATCATTTCCTGCAAGATCACGAATAAAGCAAGTATGTTGTCGAAAAGCTACTTCAAGGTTTGAATCACAAAATTGTCCCACTGAAAATAGATTGTGACCAAGTCCCTCCACGTAATAAACCCTTGAAATCGTAACATTCCCAATTTGGTATTCACCATAACCCATAATCTTTGCAATATGGTCGTTGCCGAATTTAACCGTTCCTTGAAACTTGCTGACGAAATTTCTGAGCATCGAGCTGTCTCCAGTCATATGTTTGGAGCACCCCGAGTCCAAATACCAAAGAATAATTTGGACGACCTGAAAATATTACCAAACACAGACAATGTATCAGATTCTAATTGTTCCTCTGAGTTAGCAGGTACAGATGTAATTATCTTAGATTTGCTATCAGACGAAACTTTAGGCTTCCAGATTTTCTTACTAGTGGTTGGCTTAGATTCTAGTTGTCTAGTATTCTGAGGTACTTTTTGACTGGGGACATTACCACTGGTAGGCAAAATAGTGGGGGCAAACCTAGTTAAAGGGCGCTTTATCCATTTCTTAGTGCTAGTGTTCCTATTTAAAGGACGCTTAGACCTAACTTCCGTGGATGTGATCCTAGTTAAAGGGCACTTAGTTCCATTAGCAGTGAAGGTTCTACCAGTGGGTTTCCATTGCCAACCAACTTGGGTGAATTTCTTCCCCGTTGGAATCCATTCAAGATTGTTCTTAATAGCATACATTTCATTCACGTGATCAACAAGGCATAAATCATGACACTGAGAAAGCATGCATTCATTACAATTACAACATTTCGAATTAGAATTCACATTTTTCTTAGGTTTCCACTCAGAAGGAGAACCTTTTGTCTTAGCTACATGATTCTTTTTATTTAAAACTGAAGTAACATTCCTAGGGTGCACTTCTACTTTCTTCTTCTCAGTCCTACTAGTGGAAGGCTTGATCCTATCTTTCTTGTCTTGAGATCCTTTAGCCTTAGTGGACATAATTACTCCTGTAGAAGCCAAGGGAACATTAGTTACAGATTTTGACTTAGCCTTGATGGGTGTGTTTAAAACAGGCTTAGCTCCTGGGGTCTTATTGAATGGAGTAATGGCAATGGTGGTTTGTTGTTTAGATGGTACAGATATCGGTTGCCCAATGTACTCTAAGTTTGCTAAACAATCCTGAACGTGGTCCACATATAATAAAAGCTCATATACACTATGGCTTGTGGGATCTAGCTCACGCATTTCATCAACAATCTCTCTAGCTAGATCAGCATGTTCTAGGGCATTTTTCATATATGTGGCAAACTTAGTGGGACTCTTCTTAAATTTTGGATCCCGATATAGCACACGTGGGTTGGTTTTGGGAGCACTAGAGGTCGAGGCAGAGACAATAGCTGGATTATCAACACTTTCTCGTCCTTTGAGTGGAAGTGTCTCCTTTAATTCTGCTAGAACCATGTTTTTGTCTATGAGCTGAATTTTTAGGTCAGAGGTTTCCTCATATTTCTTGTTCAGTTTGTCAATTAAAGACTTTTGCTCTGTCGCATTAAGCACGAGGCGTTCGTCTATTGAACCAGAATTTTGTGAGTCTCCCTGCCTTACTTGTTCACGCTCTCCTAGTATAGAATTAATTCTATTTTCTAGGACATGATTCTTAGTCTCTGCAGCCTCTAGTTCCGTTTTTGTTTCTAGTAATTCTCTCTTAATTCTCATCATCTCTTCCTCTAAATCTTGAACCATCTGAATCATCTTGTCACTTGTCTCAACGGAGTTTCCACAATCATTTAGTTTTGAAAGAGTTTCCTTTTGAGATTGATTTTCAATTTCAAGAGATATAGAATGTTGTTGAAGCTCATTAAAACTTTTTGAGAGTGTGTTATACGAATCTTGAAGCTTTAAAAATTTAGCGTTGGATTCATGACAAGAATGATTATCTACAGAATTCACATGTTCAACAATATTCACAGATTCATGCACATCATCACAAATATTCACAGTAGATGAAATCTCATGAGTATATTTATTAGTAACAACTTGCATCACTTCGAGGGACACCATATGTTCTAAAAATCGGTCATATTCGGATAAAATCTTTTCTTTTTCAATTAGATATTGTTCATAAGCATCATCCATTTCATAGAAAACTTTTTGAACTTCACCAACTTCAAAACTTAGATTACACGCTAGATCATAGACTCCTTGTTTAATATGGTCCACAAACGGAACGATATCTTTCTCAAACACCCTTTTCATGTGTTCGAACGCCCATTCTCGAGCGGTTAGAGCCGTTGAAGTCGTACATTCTAGGATGACCTTGTCAAACTCGGTAAGGTATTGCCCAATCTCTTCCAAGCTGAGCTTTACCGTACTAACCGGTGGAAGATTATTAGGAATTTCCTTCGGTTGGTCCGAGTTAACGAGTGTAGGAATTATACTAAGGCATTCTATAGTAGGCATGAAAGTGGATGTTTGGATAGTTCTCTTTTGCATATTAAATCGAGTTCTAAGATCTATTGTAGCATTTTTTGCATTCATTTGAGCATAATCATATTCAGGATATGTAGGAAGTAATTTTAGCCGCTTCTCTTCATATGGTGTCATACTCTCAGAATCATTCAAGAACACAATCGGATCTAATACCTATCCTAACTTAGTTACATCATAAAGTCGTGGGTTGTGGTGAAGCGCTTGCTTTGCATACCCCGGGTTAGGTGGTAGGTCTATTAGACGCGATAGATTGAACTCTTTAAATGATGCATGAAACAAGTGTACTAGATGTGAAGCAACATATTGTTTTAAAAGCTTAATTTCCGTTTCTTTTATTTTTTCAGACGTCTTAATTTCCATTTCAATCTGTTTGGACTCAAGAATTTCGAAATCCGTTTGAAGCTGTTGAAAATTATTAACGACTGACTCTTTTTCTTTAAGTTCATTCGAAAGATTTGCTCTTTGTTGGAAATACGTTTTACGTATTAGAAAGGATCGGTCACTCCAACGATAGTCCATGTAATAGCTCGTAGTTTAGTTAACACTCTTTATTTATCAAACAAGTCCAAGCCAAGCCTACAACTTGTGTAGGCCGGCCCAAACGTGTAAGCCCAAGCCCATTACAAGGCTTGGGTATATAAACCCTCTCCTTTGATGGAGAGGGTGTGGTTTTCATTATTTTACACATAGTTGTTCTTAACTTTCTCTCTCTAGAAGTGTGAAATCCACCATCTTTCTATCTCTTTCTCTCTCTAAAAACATAAGCATAGATTTACAAATCTACAAATAGTATCAAGAGCTTGGGATGAAATATAGGTTTGTGTTTGTGTTGCGTATTGTTTTCTAAACAATTCGTATAGTATAAGTGTGTTTTGCCGAAATCTTCAAAATTTTTTGCTTTGATCGTAGTATCAAGTAGTGCAACATAGGATTTTGTGCTTAAAAGTGTTCTTGGTATCTTGGTTTTTCATTAAAACATCGATTTTTTGGATCAAAAGTGCAAAAAGGTTGTGTTCTATCATTCCGAAATTTAAGCAGAAACATCCATCGGAAAGTACAAATTGTACTTGGGCTTCCATCGCAATAACCTTCCATCGGAAAGGGTTTGGTTTCTACATTGCGATCGTGGGATTTTTATCACTTATTCCGTTCTGAATCATTCCGATAGCTATTGCGATCTGAGATTCCGACGGGTATAAGGAAGTATTTTAAGTCGTTACTCTGCTCGAATTTTGTCAGCCACTTTGCGATCTGAACATTCCGATAGGGCTTTGCGATCTGAACATTCCGATACCAACAACATTTCGACAGGGCTATATTCCGATCTGGTTTTACGATCTGACATTCCGATCTGGTGTTACGATCTGACATTCCGATCTGGTTTTACGATCTGACATTCCGATCAAGTATTACGATCTGACATTCCGATCTGGCATTCCGATAATCACAATTTTTTCCATAAAAAATTTCGACTTGGAATTTTTGGTTTATCGAGAACATATTTTAGGGGATTTTAACATTGTTTCTCGGTTTTAACTCACAACAACACAAAAATACTTAACCTTATTTCATTGTTCGATCAACTTTGTAAATCTTAACTTATTGAAATGGAGTACACATCTCTTACGGATAAGTCCATCCTCTCGGGTACGGATAATCGTCCACCAATGTTGGTGAAGACTATGTATGAGGAATGGGCTTCCCGAATGGAACTTTATATGTTGAACAAGGAGAATGGACATCTTATTTGGGCATCGGTGCTCAATGGACCATTAGATTATGGTACTGTGACGGAAGGTACGACCACTCGTCCTCGCACAACGGGTGAGTTGACTGGAGATATGAAGATTCAAGATAAATGTGATAAGTATGCTACAAACATCATTCTCCAAGCCCTTCCTCCAGATGTCTACAAACTCGTCAGCAAACATAAAGTTGCCAAAGAGTTATGGGATAGAATTCGTGTTCTCATGCAAGGCACCTCGTTAACTAAACAAGAACGAGAGTGTAAGCTTTATGATACTTTTGATAAGTTTGCCTATGTGCCAGGAGAAACTCTCAATGATTACTATCTGAGATTTACCCTATTGTTGAATGAGCTTAATATCTATGGCATGGCAATTCCTACCTTTCAATTGAACACCAAGTATTTGAACACTCTTCCTTCAGAATGGAAAAAATACGTGACAAATGTTTAATTGGCTAAGGACTTGCATAACACCAATGTGGATCAACTTCAAGCTTTTCTTCAACAACACGAATGTCATGTGATCGAGGCTCGGTTGTCTACACCTCAAGTTCATGATCCACTTGCAATGTATGCTTCTCAACAAAACATGGCTTATACTTATCAACAACCATCATACTTGCAGCAGCCACAACCACAGCAACCATCTTATCAACCATCAATGATGCCACAGCAAGAATATCAACAAAGTGTTCATCAACAATCTTTTCAACAGCAACCACCATATCAAACATCACCATCACAAACCAACACTTCTCCACTGGGCTATACTCCTCAGCAAGGATATTTTCCAATTGAAGCACAACCAGCACAAGCTTTCTACTCTAATGAACTTCTACCAATCCAAGCACCGGTCTTTACTCCAAATGATACGCCAGCTGATGTTTTAAACCATCTCACCGCCTACTTGTCAAAACTTGTTGCAACTAGAGGATTTCCACCAACAAACAATCAGCTCCGCACCTCATCAAATCCTCGACAACAAGCCACTGTTCAAGATGGTCAAGTGACGGTGCAACCTATTCAGGGAAGGCAAAATTCATATGGACCTCCTACAAGGACTGGGAACAATCAAGCTGTGAATTCTCAAGCTAGTGGAAATGGGAGTCCTATTGGTCCTAAGAAGGTTGTGACTTGCTACAATTGCCGAGGACAAGGTCATATGGCTAGGGAATGCACTCAGCCGAAAAGGAGAAGGGATGATGCATGGTTTCGTGAGAAGATGTATTTGGTTGATGCTCAGTCTAAGGGGAAGATTTTGGATTCAGAGGAGTTGGCATTTCTTGCAGACCCAGGGGCAGCAGATACTGAAGGCATTGCGGTCGTTTCTACTTCTAATGCAGCTTATCAAGCGGATGATCTTGATGCATACGATTCGGATTGTGATGACATTCACTCTGCCCAAGCTGCTCTCGTTGCTAATCTCTCTCACTACGGTTCTGATGTCATCAGTAAGGTACCAACCACATCTAATAATATTGATGATAACAAACATCAAGTTGGGCATGAAAATGACAACCTCGAACAGCATTCGGGAACTAGTAACTCAAATGATGTGGTACCCAATCCTACACATTTGAGTGAACCTCAACCAAATGCTACGACGGGTATGGAATCTTATGCTCAACATGATTTGGTCATGGTGCCTAAACATATTATTGATCAAATGCATATGGCCCTTAGACAATCCGTAGATACGAATTCCACCCTAACTGCTGAGCTTGCATTGCATAAAGAAAAGGTCAAAACTTTTGAAATGGTCCCTCAAGAAGAGAAAATAACATGTTCTGAATTTGACCAATTTCGTTTTGAAAAGATTGAACACTTGAAAGAAATAGAATCATTAAAAGCTAATCTTTCCAATGAATTAAAAGAAAAAGAGTCGGTTGTCAATAATTTTTAGAAACTTAAAATGGATTTCGAAACTCTCGAGTCTAAAAAGGTTGAATCGGAAATTAATGCTACCAAACTTCTTAAATTCAAAGAACAACAGCTTTTAAAACAATACGCTTCCACAGAAAAAGGTTCATCTTTTAACTAAATCATTTAAAGAATTCGAACTTAAGCGTCTTCAAGATTTACCACCTAATCCCGGTTATGCAAAACAAGCTCAGGAATATATTCCCGGTCTTTATGACATGACCATAATTGGAAAATCAAAAGAAGCACCTTTTGTTTGTAGTACTGCGGAGACACAATCACTTGGGGATGAAACTCATTCTAAAATGCTTTCAAAATTCCATACAATTGATTATGATCAACATAACAAAGATCAATTTTCGAAAAAGACACGCATTCGCTTACAAAAGGAATTAGCAGAATTAACAGTTCTTGTGCCCCAAAGTTTGTCAAGTGAAAACCTTCCTAGTACGTCTCCTACACTCGTCAAAAAGGATTTAACGAAGTTAATTCCACCGGTAAGTAAGGCGTCCGTTAACTTAAATACGGTTCACCAACACTTATCCAATTTTGACAAGGTCATTTTGGAACGTACGACGGCCACGGCCATAACGGAAGGTGAATGGAACTTTGAGCACACTAGAGCTGCGTTTCGAGATGAAATTGTTCCGTTTGTAAACAATGTTAAAGCTTGCCTTCGTACTATTGATCAAGATTTGTTTTTGGAAATAGAAGAAGTTAGACGTGTTTTCAATGAAATAGAAGATGCTTATGAAAACAGTTTACTTGAAATAGAACGAGTTTCACGCCATAATGATCTGCTTCTGAATCAAGTGATGTCTCATGATATAGTTTCTGTCTGTGTGAATACAAGTGTTGATAATGATTCTATTGTGCATAATGTTGAATCTGTGGATACTGTGGTAGATAGTACGTGTCACGAATCTGACGCTGAATTTTTAAAGCTTCAAGATTCATATTCATCGCTTTCAAAACGTTTTGATGAGATTCAAACAAATTGCATTTCGCTTGAATGCAAGCAACAATTTATTCAAGAAATCTTTGAAACGTCATTCGAAGGTGTTAATATCGATGATGCAAATTTTGAAAAGAATTTTCGATTGAATTTACAATCAAAACAGCGTCAGCCGAGTGACAAAGTTGCTAACTCTTTGCCGATAGAATTAGAGAAATCTAAGGAGCTTAACTGTGTGAACGTACTTGAGGCCGCTGAGGATTTTAAACTTGATCTAGATAATCGAGTTTCCAAGATGTTGTCCAAAGTTGATAACTTAAAACAGAAAAATACACGACTTTTCGATTCAGTACAGCCAGCATGTGTTGATACCACTGCACAGAATCAATCGTTGATTGATCAATTGAATCGAAAGTCGGTGGAAATATCTGATTTGAGGGAACAAATTTGTGATAAAAATCTGGTCTTGGCTGAGTTAAAGGAAACACTTCGTACTCTAAAAGGTAAGAATGTTGTGGATAACGCAGCCACTATCTCAGCATTGTCCTCTAGTGCAATCAAAAGAACCCTTATTGCCGTCACACCACTTAACAAGGGCCCTAGGACTAAACCATCTCAAACTTTGGTCACTAAAGATAAGGCGGAATCAAAACCAGGTTCTAATATTCCCGTGTTGCCTTCTACAGGAGTAAGCACCACTACTAAGGCTCAAAGATCTAAGCTTAAAAGAAACAAGAAGAATGATAGGATCTTGCCCCCATCTAGTAGTCAAGTGAAGAAGAAAGTAGAAGCCCATCCTAGGAATGTTATTTCTGTTTTGAATAAAAAGAATCATGTAGCTAAACCTAAAGGCTCTGCGGTTGTGCAGCGTTCTAAGCCTACTGTGAATTCTAATTTAAAATGCTGGAATTGCAATGAATGTATGTTTTCTAGTCATCATGATTCTTGCCTTATTGACCATGTGAATGAGATGCAGGCCCGGAAAAATGGATTAGAATGGAAACCGACTGGGAAAGTGTTAACCCAAGTTGGTTGGATTTGGCGCCCCACTGGTAGAACTTTCACTATAGTAGGAAATACGTGCCCTTTAACTAGGATCACTCCCACTGAAGTGAAGAAAGCGTGCCCTTTAACTAGGAGTACCAAGGCTACCAAAACACAAGCGTGTCCTTTAACTAGGAACACCTACACTACTGTAGGAACCAATTGCCCTTTAAATAGGTCTACTCCCACTGTAGTGCCCGCGAACAATCCAAAACCTAAGAAAGTTGGAACAGTAAAACCTGTTAGTGCTAAAACTATCATTAGAAAACGCAGGAAATCTAAGGGTCTCAAAAATGTTAGCAATTCTGATAATTCTATATCTGTATCTGCTAACACTCCGGAACTAATAGTTTCCAATGCATTGTCTACTGTTGTGATTGAAAACAGGTGGTCCAAATTGTTCTCTGGTATTTGGACTCTGGTTGCTCCAAGCATATGACCGGAGATCGCTCTCAGCTCAGAAATTTCGTCAGCAAGTTTCTTGGTACGGTTCGATTTGGAAATGATCATATTGCAAAGATAATGGGTTATGGTGAATATCATATTGGGAATGTTATAATTTCAAGAGTGTATTACGTGGAAGGTCTCGGTCACAATTTATTTTCTGTGGGACAATTTTGTGATGCAAACCTAGAAGTTGCTTTTCGAGAGCATACCTGCTTCATTCGTAATTTGGAAGGAGTTGATTTATTGAAAGGTACTCGAGGGAATAATTTGTATACTTTGTCTCTACAAGACATGATGGCCGCTTCTCCCGTATGTCTTCTCTCCAAAGCATCGAAGACTAAGTCATGGTTATGGCATCGACGGTTATCTCATCTTAACTTTGACGCTATCAATCACTTGGCGAAAAACGAACTTGTTCGTGGTCTTCCTAAACTCTCATTTCACAAGGATCATTTGTGTTCCGCGTGTACAATGGGGAAAAGCACTAAGAAATCTTACAAACCCAAGACTGAAGACACCAACCAAGAGAAACTTTATCTGTTGCATATGGATCTTTGTGGGCCAATGCGTGTTGAAAGTCTTAGTGGCAAAAAGTACATCCTCGTCATTGTCGATGATTACTCTCGGTTTACATGGGTGAAATTTCTTAAAGCAAAAAATGAGGCACCTAAATTCATCATCAGATTTCTCAAGATGATTCAAGTGCGTCTCAACACTACTGTCCGACGCATTCGTACAGATAATGGAACCGAATTTGTGAATCAAATTTTGCGTGATTATTATGAAGAAGTTGGCATATCTCATGAAACATCCGTTGCACGCACTCCACAACAAAACGGTGTCGTTGAAAGGCGAAATCGCACACTTATGGAAGCTGCTCGAACGATGTTAATTTACGCAAATGCTCCATTGTTTTTATGGGCCGAAGCAGTATCTACAGCAGTGTACACCCAAAACCGGTCACTAATTCGTAAACGCCATGGTAAAACACCTTATGAGCTTCTCCATGGAAAAGTACCAGATTTATCATATCTTCATGTATTTGGTTCTCTTTGCTATCCAAATAATGATGGTGACAATTTGGGAAAACTTCAACCAAAGGCTGATATTGGTATTTTCATTGGTTACGCACCCGCAAAGAAGGCATACCGAATCTACAATCGTAACTCTCGCAAGATCATAGAAACTATGAATGTTGATTTTGATGAGCTGACAGCAATGGCTTCTGAGCAAAGCAGCTCTGAACCCGCACTTCATGAAATGGGACCCAGTAATATTAGTTCTGGTCTTGTCCCAAACAACCCTACTTCATCATCATTTACACCACCTACTAGGAATGAATGGGATACGTTGTTTCAACCGTTCTTTGATGAATTCTTTACTCCTCCAACTATTGTTGCTCCAGAACCTGAGGTAATAGCTCCGGTAACCGAAGTTGTCGCTCCAGCAACCGAAGCACAATCAGATACATCTGTACCTACAATTGGTCAAGATATACCATCCACAAGTAATTCTCAACCAACACATGTAACAACTACCCACGTCATGCCTATTGATGATGAAGAGGATGATGATGATCACGATTTGGAATTCGCTCAAATGCGTGAACTTCCATTCTTTGGTGTATCTATTCCCGACCCTAATCAAGCCGGGTCATCCACCTCAGAGGAAGCTCCTTCTACAGTTTACTCCAATCCACGGATTCGTGAACATGACAGCAAGTGGACAAAGGATCATCCTATAGATTCTATTATTGGTGACCCTAATCGTCCGGTATCCACACGAAGTCAGTTACAAGAAAGTGTAATGTTTTGTCACTTTGATGCTTTTCTCACTGAAGTTGAACCTAAGACATGGAAAGAAGCTTTTACTCAATCATGTTGGATAGAAGCTATGCAAGAAGAACTTAATGAGTTTATACGTCTTGACGTATGGGAACTTGTCCCATGCCCGGATCAAGTGCAGTTACTCACTTTGAAATGGGTTTACAAGGTGAAACTCGATGAGTTAGGCGGAATATTGAAAAACAAAGCTCGACTAGTAGCTCGTGGATACAAGCAATTATTGGGCGTCGACTTTATGGAATCCTTTGCACCTGTTGCCCGTTTGGAGGCTATTAGACTATTCCTCGCTTATGCAGCCCATATGAATATGATCGTCTATCAGATGGATGTGAAGACGGCATTTCTTAATGGTGAAATCAAGGAAGAGGTCTATGTTCAACAGCCAGATTGTTTTGTGAATCCTAATTATCCTAATCATGTGTACAAGCTTAAGAAGGCTCTCTATGGGTTGAAGCAAGCTCCACGCGCATGGTATGATCTATTGTCACAATTCCTCATTACTCAAGGCTTCGCAAAAGGAAAGGTGGATCCCACGCTGTTCATTCAGAAACGAGGTAAAGATATGATTATGGTACAAATATATGTTGATGATATTATATTTGCAGCCTCGACCCAAACCTTATCGGATGAGTTTGGGACACTCATGTCTTCCAAGTTTAAGATGTCAATGATGGGCAAGGTATCATTCTTCTTAGGTCTTCAGATATCTCAGAGTCCCAGAGGCATCTTTATTAATCAATCCAAATATGCCCTTGAATCGCTTAAGAAATATAAGATGGAATCTTGCGACCCCGTGGACACTCCAATGGTGGAGAAAACTAAGCTTGATGCAGATCCACATGGAGTTGCCGTTGATCCGACACTTTATCGTGGAATGATCGGTACTCTTCTGTATATCACAGCCAGTCGACCTGATCTTCAGTTTGCTATATGTATGTGTGCCAGGTATCAAACTAGGCCTACTGAATTACACTTAGCTACTGTTAAAAGGATCTTTCGATATCTTAAAGGAACCATTAATCGGGGACTTTGGTATTCGAATGACTCTTCTATTGCACTAATGGCATATGCAGATGCGGATCACGCGGGTTGTCAAGATACCAGGCGTAGCACGAGTGGAACTTTGCAACTACTAGGAGATCGATTAATCAGTTGGGCATCGAAAAGGCAGAAAAGCGCTGCAATTTCAAGTACGGAAGCAGAATACATAGCTATGTCCGGTTGCTGTGCTCAAATTCTTTGGATGAGATCGAAATTAACCGACTATGGTCTAGGTTTCAACAAGATTCCGATGTACTGCGACAACAAAAGTGCAATTGCCTTATGCTGCAACAATGTTCAATTCTCCCGGTCGAAGCATATTGACATTCGCTACCATTTCATCAAGGAGCAAGTGGAAAATGGAGTAATAGAGCTTTACTTTGTCCGATCTGAGTATCAATTGGCGGATATTTTCACGAAGGCTTTAGATCGCGCTCGAATTGAATTTTTGGCCGACAAGCTAGGAATGAGAACCTTCTCGCCTGAGACTCTAAAGGAACTAGCAGATGAAGCGAAAGAATAGTCTTGGTAAAACTATTCTCCGTATCCTTGGTGATCATTCGTATATATTGTTTATATTTTTATCCACAAAACCAAAATACAAAAATATAAAACCATATAAAAACCATAAAAATTGAAAAATCTAGAAAAATCCAAAAATATTTTTACTTTATTTTTCAAAGGCATGTCTTTTGGTACGATAATATTTACGGCCTTAGAAATGTTGATTAATATCGACACGGCGCCATAAATAGAGTTCGTACAAAAGTTGTAAATATTTCATAAAACATGCCTAAATGGCTTGTAGTTATTTCAGACTGCAACCCGGTTTTCACATTAAAGTCAAGTATTTCTTATGAAAGCTTTGGCTAACAACGGGAATTAATTTTCTCGGGCAAGGTTTACTTTAAAACCTTGTAAGGGATCAAGTTTACTTTATAACTTGGTCTAACACAAATCTATGTACGTTTCAGTGCATTTATTTGTTAAAACAAGAGAAGTCTTGTTTTTATGAAGCTATCATCTCTACAACCATTCTATCTACAATTGGTATCCACATACTCGACGATGCGACTACTCAACCGACGACTACAGCTCTTTCGATAGAACACGGGTCAACAATTGAGGGGGAGCAATTGTCAAGAATTCAGAATCTTCGATGCCGAACGTGCCAAGTTCACAAGTTGGTGTCAAGACAACAATACCAGTCGTACATGTGGTGTCACGAGATGACTTCAGACGTGACGAGGCGACCAACATATGCTGAAAAGAACCATTTGATCTTATCATATGATGTTCTCATCAATCAGGTCCAACCTTGTCAATTCTTTTTAATATGGTGAATATGTGATCATGTTACAAATCGGTATCATATCTCAAGCGTTTGATATCCGGAAGATAAAACGGACTCGCATTTTTCTTCCCAAAACCTTTGTTAAAACTTCATTAAATCAATTGATATTAAAAACATCGATTGGGTTAATATTTTTAATATGGGGGAGAAAATGTGATTTAATATAGGATATTATCACAAATGGTTTGACTTAATGTGCTGGCTCATCCCGACATATGCGAAATGTTTTCAAATATCATGGCATATGTTAAGGGGGAGCAAAATGGATTTGCTATATCAAAATGGATTTTCATGGTGACATATACTTACCCAAACCTCATTTAATTCACGACGATGAAGATTGTGGTGACATAAGGATGGTAGGATAGGTTAAGTCCAATGATTCTTCCAGAACCGGAGGAATCTTCCCAAGGACATTCCATAGCTAGAAATAGTAGTCCTTAGGAAAGGTGGAGAAAGAATGTGAACGTAGCTGAATGCCGACCAAGTACTTAAGTTAGCACTGGAACAAACACAACAAGGTGCTAGTTATGACGTATTGGTAAGCATTGAAGGGGTTGAAGAATGAAAAAGAATTGTAAAGATAAAGGGTGTAAAGAAAGAAGCCCTCCTTACAACTTAGGCAGAAACCGGGTCAATACATATGCTATTAAGATCATTGTTTAATGATTCTTGATATTGAAGACAGACATCATGGACCCAGTGATGCAAAGCACAACCCATCCTAGCTAACTCAGATATCTCTTAAAAGGTATTTGTTTTAATCACACGGAGACAACACATTATCTATTGATTTATTCACTCCGAATAAATTGGTATTGAAAAGGTGGCACTCCTCTCCAGCCTCCGATCACTAAAATCCAAAATGCACGATCGAGTCTAGAGCCATTTGAGATCATCAAATATCTCACTAGGACACACTTTCATATTTCCTTGCTTCTTCACACACTGTGAAAAGTAAGAAAGTTTTTAAGAGTCCTACGCAAAATCTTCATGATCTTGCCTGAACATCCGAGTAATACGAAAGTATTTACAATGAAGATGGAAATCCTTCTTGAGCGAATCTCAAAAAGCTCATGGTAGGTGACTTGTGCGATTCTTTATGAATCAAACTTGTGATAACTGGAAAGCAACAGCTGTTTATTTCTTAAATGAATTTAAACACGTTCCAGGCCTCTACGCAATATCTCAGTGATCTTGCCAGAACACTCAGAGTGATACCGTTGTGTTCACGGTGATGAGTGGAAATCCTTCTAGTGTTAACCTCAAACAGCACTTGGTAGGTAACTTGCAAGATTCTATACGAATCAAGCTTGTGACAACTGGAAAGCAACGATGGTGCGGTTCTTAATTGAATTTCACTTGTTCCAGGAACATGAATTGACGGCTTCAAATCATGCGGATATTATTATCCAAATGATTCACTCTTTATGTTCGCAGTCAGCTTTGGACGGTCGAATAAAGAGAACGGGTTTACCCGCGAAATCCTGTCAGGAAGTTACTTAATTGAAACTATCCGTCACGGGTACGATATCTAATATCGTCCAACGGTCTTCACCGACCGGAGGTAAAATGCTACCGATTTAGAATGAAATGTTCAAAGCCATTTCGTTCGTGTCTACTTATGTTGCGGCATTTGAAGACGGTGGCGTTGCGGGATCCAAGAAGAAGTCGTCCCCGCATGCTTATACTTTATGCACTTAATATCTTATTTAATTCAAGAAAGCCTAAAAGTTAAGTCTTCCGCTGTATCAAACTCTGAAGCTTTCAAGAATTACGAAGGTATAAGTATGTGGGACATGGTGTCACGAAGAGGCGAAGATCACAAGTGATGGATGCACGAGATCAAGGCAAGAGATTAATGCTCAAAGATTGATATCAAAGATCACATCAGCATGTTCACCAGAAAAGAAAAAGAAAAAGAAAGACGAAGACTACGAGCTCAAGACAAGCATAGTATGCTAGGTTTATTTTATTATTGTAACTTGGGTAACGCCCTTGTTTGGAGTGACCTCCCTTAGGGGGAGATTGTTGGAAATACGTTTTACGTATTAGAAAGGATCGGTCACTCCAACGATAGTCCATGTAATAGCTCGTAGTTTAGTTAACACTCTTTATTTATTAAACAAGTCCAAGCCAAGCCTACAACTTGTGTAGGCCGGCCCAAACGTGTAAGCCCAAGCCCATTACAAGGCTTGGGTATATAAACCCTCTCCTTTGATGGAGAGGGTGTGGTTTTCATTATTTTACACATAGTTGTTCTTAACTTTCTCTCTCTAGAAGTGTGAAATCCACCATCTTTCTATCTCTTTCTCTCTCTAAAAACATAAGCATAGATTTACAAATCTACACTCTTAAACTCTCAATTTCTAGCAGATTGTCCATTTGAACTTTCCTAAACCTATCAAATTCAGGGTTGGTTACGGTAGTGGACACATGAGTCAATTCCAAGGTTTTAACCTTGTCCTTATGCAAAGCAAGCTCGGCAGATAAAGTCTGATTAGCATTAAGGGTTTCAAGGACCGCGTTATTCATTTGGCTAAGCAAAGATGCCGGGACCATAACCAAATCAGGTTGAGTAGACGAATTGGTAGTCGTAATAGCTCCCGGTTGTGGTTCACTCAAAGTCTGAGGACTTTCACTGATATTGCTATCTTTGTTTGTCTCGTCGATTGAGTTACTAACCATCGGAGGCTGTTCCGAATACTCAGACATTTGCTCAACTTGATAAGGTACAATACTAGTATCTGTAGCAGTATGTGGTACCTCAGAAATTGTATCAGCTCCATATAGTGAAAGGTTTTCCATGAGAGTTGCTTTGGCGGTGTTAAGATCATCACAATCAGAGTCGTATGCATCCAAATCATCACATTGATATGCAGCATTGTTGGTGATGACTGTTGTGAGACCGTCAGTTTCCGCTACTCCCGGATCTGCAAGGAATGCTAACTCTTCTTCATCAAGCTCACGACCTTGGGCTTGAGCATTCACCAGGTAGATCTTCTCCTGAAACCATGTGTCTTCCCTTTTCCTCTTAGGCTACTTGCACTCTTGGGCCATGTGCCCTTCCCCTTTGCAGTTGTAGCAAATGACCACCTTCATTTTACCAGTGCTATTTCCTCTTGTAGCAGTAGTATTGGATGAACGTGCACCAGCAGTAGACGAATTAGATCTCCCTTGAAGTGGTTGCACCATGACTCTTCCATCCTGAATTGTTGCCTGTTGTCGAGAGTTAGAAGAGTTCCTTAACTAATTGTTAGTTGTTGCTGGACCTCTGTAACCTCGTTTGTTCAATGTTTGACTTAGATAAGCAGACATTTGAGCAAGTATATCAGTAGGGCTATCTCCTTGTCTAACTCAGGGACAGGGATGTCATCTTTATAATAGAATGCTGGTGCTACTTGAGCTACAATCTAATTGGATGGAGCACTGACTTGTTGTGAGTAATGAGGTTGAGGAGCCTCAAGTTGTGGATAGGTAAAAGCAAGGTTTATTGGAGGTTGATACGGTGAATACTGGTGTGAAGCATAAGGTAATGGATATGAATCTCCTTGTAATGATGATGTTGTTGGTTGGTGATAAGATGTAGACGGCTGTGGCAGAATCGAGTACTGTGGGAAGCTTGGTGTTTGATACACATGTTGATATGAAGATTTGTGTCCTAAGGCAAGCTGAGAGTTGTGGTATGACAGTGTAGGATGGTTTGCCAATAATGCCATTGGTTCATGATAAGATCCCTGAGAGAGTCGTTTTTGGATCACATGCTTCTCGTGTTGTTGTAAGAAAGCATAGAGTTGATCTAAATTGGACTTGTGTAAATCACGAATCATCTTGACATCTGTGACATATTGACTCCATTCAGGGGGTAACGTGTTCAAAAACTTGGTGTTTAATTGAAACTGTTCAATCCTTAGATTATAGACGTTCATGTCATTCATCAAAGTGGTAAAACGCAAGTAGAAATCATGAAGAGTCTCCCATGGAAGGTATGTAAACCTATCAAACAAATCATACAGTTGACACTCTCGTTCTTGCTTATTGAGAGATGTCCCTTGTAACAAAACCGCAAGTCGATCCCAAAGATCCTTTGCCACTTTATGTTCACTTACCATTCTAAAGATATCGGGTGGAAGGGCTTGAAGAATTGTCTGAACAGCCCTTTCATCGGCATCTGCAATGATTTTGTTGGCATCGGTTAACTCATGATACTCCCTTGCCCTTGTCACATTGTTGACGGTAACCTCTCCCCAATCTAATGGTCCTTTATCAATTGATTGAAGCATAAGTCGACCACTGGTTTTGCCCATGATGTACGTTCTCATGCGACCTTGCCATGCTTCAAACAAATCTTTGATGAGCAAAGGTGGGCGAGTATCGGTACCCGAAATGATCGAAATATCGGTAAGTGAAGTCATAGTTGGCATATATGAATGTGAATTTATTTTGTGATCCCTTGAAAAAAGATTATCAAAGATGATCGAACAATGAAATAAGGTTATGAGTTTTTTGTGTTGTTAACTAAAAGATGTTGTTATCTTGTTGTTGTGTTTGCTTTTGAGATTTACCAAATTACCAAATTTAATGCCAAATAGAAGATTTCCACTAAGTATCCAAAAACAAGTTCTATCAGAATGTTGCTTTCTGTCGGAATACCCAGATCGGAATGTCCAGATCGGAATGTCTTACTATCGGAATGCTTGGATCGTAATGTAACCATGTCGGAATGTTGCTGGTATCGGAATGCCTAGATCGCAATGCAAAGCTGTCGGAATGCTCAGATCGCAAAGTTCTGTCGGAATGCTCAGATCGCAAAGTTCTGTCAGAATATTCAGATCGGAATATGGCTGACACAAATTAGGCAGAGTAACGACTTAAAATTCCTTATAACCGTCGGAATCCCAGATCGCAAAGATCGATCGGAATGCCCAGATCGGAATAAGTATCGAAATCCAAGGATCGCAAAGTAGAACAAGTCACTTTCCGATGGTGA